>CAUYPK010037234.1:0-32156 GCA_963574355.1 Loris lydekkerianus | reverse complement strand
GAAACTGCAAGAGCAGGCAACCTAAGACAGGGGCTATGTTTTTCCGCCATACAAAAAACAAGAGGGAATTGTTGGGCCCTGCCATGTGCCTGAGGCCTAGTGCAACTTCCCGAGCCTGAGTAGAAGCAGATCCATTGAGCTACTTCCGTGTAGCAACGACTCAGCAAGGCCCGGCCTGAAACTGCCTCTACCTAGTTACAGCCAATGTGGTACCATGCCACTGGCCCGACCCTGTCACTCACCTCTTCTCCCGCCTTCTTTCCCTGCCCCTTCTCCACAATAAAAAAATAAATAAATTCAAAAATAAATAAATAAATAAATCATTCACATTAATTGAGAATATTGATAATCCTTTTGAGAATCCTAAGAAAAAAAAAAAAAAAAAAAAAAAAAAAAAGACCAGCCTGAGCCAGAGCGAGACCCCCATCTCTAAAGATAGCTGGGCATTGTGGAGGGCGCTTGTAGTCTCAGCTACTTGGGAGGCTGAGGCAAGAGAATCGCTTGAGCCCAAGAGTTTGAGGTTACTGTGAGCTGTGATGCCATATCACTCTACCAAGGGCAACAATGTGAGACTGTCTCAAAACAAACAAACAAAGAAACAAACAAACAACAACAACAACAAAAATGAAAAGAAAAGAAAGCAATTTATTTTTTCATGTTATTTCTGAAAATAAAGCCTATCACACCTAGCAACAACACAGAAGTGGGAATATAAATCAAATGTAGAGCTCTCTGAATTCACTTTGCTTGTGGTAAGACTGATTCCAAATATCAGAATATTTGTTGAGTTGATCAGAAATGGTCAGTGATTAACACTTTGCCAGACTCCTCTCAAACAAATTTCACTACATGTTCTGAAAATATAAAATAGTATATAGTATACATAAATATTGGACACATATGCTTAGACGTTTTATAGTTTAAAACTTTCTAATTGAAATACCAAGTAATAGTCACCTGATGTGATGATTTTAAATTTACTATACACACATACACATGCATACACACAAACATATATACATGTCCTATGATAAAGCATCTGAAAATAAAATGATAAATACTTTATGATTAAATATATGTACTTTAAGTATGATTCAAACTGATGGAGATACTCTGAAGTCATGCCTTAAAGAATAACAACATGTATTGATTATCTAAATGTGTTTATTCTATAAAACACTGTCAGGGCTGCTCAGATAGGCTGAGATGTGCAATGTTGAACAATGTAGTACAAGGCTTTGGGTGAAAGGTACTAAAGATGAAGGTTGCAAAGGAGATAGAAAGAGGAATAAAAAGGCAGAGAGGGAACACAAATGAGGTCCCCACCTTTAATGATGTGCATGTGTGCTTGGCAATAGGAAGGAAAGAACCACATTTCCTGTATTTTTCCATACCAGCCCATTGCTCATTCCCAAAGCTCTTTCCTGCCCAATTTATATTCTCTACAAAAAATAAATCTTGTTACCATGATATGAATGTTAACAAGTGCTCCAGGCACCTTACAGAAAATACCACCAAATTAAAATCTCAGGAAGGAAATCCATTTCCTATCCTCCCATAACTCTACTAACTCTCCTCTATATTCCTAACCGGTAGTTCATATTTTAGTTTTAATATGTATAAAACTTTGCTTTTCTCCAACATCCCTAAAGAACTGTTAGAGAGAAGTAAAATTTAAATTACATGCATTTTAGAGGATCTCTGGTTCAATGTATTGGAAGGCAGAAAAGTAAGGAAAAAGAGGGAAGGCAAGAATGCAGAAAAAGCAATTACGAAATTTTTAATGACCTCATGATAGGTCCTCACTGAAATAACGCATTTATTTTCAAATAAAGAAACACAAAATATGACAAGGTCTTCCTTGCACTCATTTTTAACAGATAATTTTATGTAAGAGGTCACATTTCTCAATTTCAAAATGTTTTATGTTTTTTCTTGGTTTCTCCTCTGGAAAATGATTAGGCAGCTTACACATACCAGGTTATCAGAATTCAAACAAGGTATAGTAGTAATTCATAATAACAGAGATACAAAATAGTAGCCATTTAGTATCTGAATGATATTTTGTGAATCCCTACTTATGCAAAAGAATCATTCCTAATAGCAGAGGGAAAATAGTCTGTTTTGGTATTTGTAAACAATAAACTGAATACTAAGAACAGAGTGATAAGTTTTTGAAAAAAAAATCACACATTCTGGATGTAGTATATTGTCTATATCTGAAAAAATATAATTTATCTTTATGAATCTGATAGGGGAAAATCATTGTAAAAGCAAAATGCAGGCTCCTGTTATGTTTTTGGATGTGTAATTATTGTGATGTTTGTTAATAGCATTGAGAAAAACCAAACAAGTCTGAATGTACAATAATTATCCTAGAACTTGAAGACTAAATTTAATGCAGGTAGAGAAACCAGTTTGGATAAAGAGTGTTAAATGCATTTAAACTAAACTTAATATTCTGTTAGTTTTAAGAGCATCATCTTCCAGTGCAGTAAGACATCTGTCAGGTGGGCATGGGATACTTTCCGAAAGTGCAGAAATACTGAATGGGAGTATTTCACCTGTAAATCTGTCTGTTGGTTCAAAGGGAATATCCAGACTTTTTTTTTTTTTTTTTTTTTGAGACAGAGTCTCACTATGTCACCCTGGGTAGAGTGCAGTGGTGTCACAGCTCACATCAACCTCAAACTCTTGGGCTTACGCAATTCTCTTGTCTCATCCTCCCAAGTAGCTGGGACCACAGCCAGCTGCCACAACACCCAGAGCTGTTGTTGTTGTTGTTATTGTTGTTTAGCAGGCCCTGGCCCGTTTCAAACTCACCAGGCCCCGTGCACTGTGGCTGGCACCCTAATAGTTCAGACTTCTTTAAAGAAGTCACTGCACCAGGAAACTAGTAGATGAGGTAATGCAAAGTTCAACATCAGTCCTTTGTTAACAGTCCTTGCATCCTGGGATTATATTTCTGATTCACAGTTTCTTTTCTTTTTTCTTTTCTTTTCTTTTCTTTTCTTTTCTTTTCTTTTCTTTTCTTTTCTTTTCTTTTCTTTTCTTTTCTTTTCTTTTCTTTTCTTTTCCTTCCCTTCTTTTCCCTTCCCTTCCCTTCCATTTCCTTTCTTTCTTTCCTTCCTTCTTTGTTTCTTTCTTTTCTTTCATTTGTTTTTGTTTTTTGAGACAGAGTCTCACTCTGTTTTCCAGACTGGAGTGCAGGGATGTCATGATAGCTCAATGCAACTTCCATCTCCCGGGGTTAAGTGAACCTCCTGCCTCAACCTCCCAATAGCAGCGCATGCCACCAGGCCAGTTAAATTTGCTCAGGCTGGTCTCAAACATCTTTCCTCAAGTGACTCCCCTACGTCAGTATCTCAAAGTACTAGGAGTACAGCTGTGAGCCATTGTACCAGCCCATAATTTTCTTGCTTAAAAGAGAACACTGAATTTCCTTTTACAAGTTGGCATACCATAGCCTGCCTCTCTGTTCAAGTATCGCAAGGCTACAATCAAGGTATTAACCAGCCCATGTTCTCACTGGAATGTACACCAGGGAAAAATATGCTTCCAAGCTCATTCACATCATTGTTTTAATTTATCTCCATCCAGTTGTATTTCTAAGACACTGCCTTTTTGATGTTCTACAGGCTGTCTGCAGTTCTCTGCTACATGGGATTATCCAAGATGGCCACTTCATTAAGAAACAAGTGGAATTTCTGGCTTCAGTCTAAGAGGGAGTAATACATATTTTAACATAACTGAAGAAGTAACATCCCATCACATTTTTCAAATACCATTAGTTAGAAGCAAGTTACAAATCCCCTCCATATTCAAAGGGAGAGGTTTACAGAAAAAAGTTGGGCCAAGGGAAAATGTCTTCTTTACCTCCTGAGGGTTCCTGAAAATCACCTGACAAGCAGCAGATTAACAGGAGAAAAGACAGACAAAATGTATTAACATATACATGTGTGTACATATACATGTGTTATACAAAATATAAACTAAAAGGGGGAAAAAATTGTTCCCCTTAAAATACTCTCTTCATGAAGGAGAGACATATGGTCCTGGGTGGTGGCAGGCAGATGGCACAGAAAGTGAGGGACAAAACTACACAAGAACAAAGCTTATAATATTCAGCTGGAGTGGCCCTCAGAAGAATAGATGGAAAGTCTATCTGGGCATGGTGACAACTCCCAGGCTTTTCTCTTCTCTCATGATATTTCCTGATTATTTGATGAGATTCCTAAGAAGAGGGTTTAAGGCAATTGAATTTATTTTATAAAGAAGTTTTCTTTCTCAGACAAGGAAATCCTAGAGAGAGTTCCTACCTATACATGATGGGGGAAAAGGGAGGGATAACTCAAGGTTCAAGAGACCTTGATTTTAAGGCCTCTCCCATCAAAGTGCCAGTCATTGGAGGCGTTGCTTTCTTGGCCCCTATAATAGGAGAAAAATTAAAGAAAATGAAATAACTCAGGTTCAGCTTATATGTCTTAATCTACATTAGTAAATATCCCTTTTATGGGAACTGAAAATCACTGAAATTAAAATAGGAGTTTAGCTTTGTCTTCACTATATTTTCTCATGTTGCTGTGGCATTGAAAAGGAGAAGCCACATTCTAAGCGTAAATTTGAAGACTACTCTCTGGCTGGGAGACTCCTTGCCAGTCCTTTAGTTGCTTTGAGTCTCATATTGCTGTCAGTAAAATTGAGGGAAAATGTACATTCCATCAAGTAGCTTAAAAATCAAATAAATTTCCTTGGTAAAAGGTTGTTTGATACGTTTGTGAGCCATCTGTCTTCTTCCTAGACGATTCTGTTCATGTCTCTTGACCAGTGATAGATGTCATGCTTTGCTCTTTTGTTTTTATTGAGTTTTCTGTAGATTCTAGTTATCAAACCTTTGTCGGATTTATAATATGAAAATGCATTTTCCCATTCTGAAGGTTGTCTATTTTCTTTAATTGGTCTGTCTTTAGCTATGCAGAAGATATTAAGTTTAATGTGTCTATTTTTGTAGCAATTGTCACTGAAGTCTTCATATAATCTTTCCCCAAGGCAACATCTTTACGAATTTTTCCCACCTTTTTTCTACATTTTCTTTGTTTTCATGCTCATTTCCCCAGTCAGCAGAGAAATGCAAATCCAAACTACCCTGAGATATCATCTAACCCCAATGGGAATAGCCCACATCACAAAGTCTCAAAGTTTCAGTCTGGCATGGACATGGAGATGTGGGAACACTTTTATACTATTGATGGAATTACAAATTAATACAGCCTTTTGGGAAGGATGTATGGAGAATTCTCAAAGAACTTAAATTAGACCTTCCATTAGATTCCACAATCCTGTTACTAGACATTTATCCAGAAGAAAAAAAAAAAAATTATCATAAGGACATTTGCCCTACATTTATTGCCGCTCAATTTACTTTTGTCAAAATGTGGAAACACCCTGAATGCCCATCAACTCAGGAATGGATTAATAAGCTGTGGCTTTTGTACACCAGGGAATACTATTCAGCCATAAAAAGGAGACTTTACATCTTTTGTACTAATCTGGATGGAGTTGAAGCACATTATTCTTAGTAAAGCATCATAAGAATGGGAAAGCAAGTATACAATATGCTCAATACTAACATGAAGACAGTAGACGATTTAAGACACACATAGGAGTAAAACTCAATTTAATTAAAGATGTGGTGAGTGGGAAGGAGGAAGGGGAGGAGGAAGGACTATGGGAGGGCACAATGTTAGGGTATATGGCACACCTTCTGGGCGCTGGACAAAATTACAAGAGGGACCCTAGCTAACAAATGCAAACATTGTAACCTGATAGCACCGCACATTAATCTGAAGATTTGTTTCATTACTGTTTGCTTGTATGTGTATCTCTTCTTCATGTGTATATCAGAAAGACTGAACTGCATTACTACTGAACTTTCTTTTAGCTTCAGTTTTCCATAATTGTATAGGAAAATGTTGAAACCCAATCTCCTGGGATTGACAGAGGTCCAGTGAAACTTCTTTGACCATTGCAAGTGGTCTAAGTGTGCTTACAAAGAACCTGGACAATGCCAAAATAGATGGTGGGATTTTCAGAAGTATATTTTATAGCCTTTTTAATGTTGTAAATAGGACCAACATTATTCTACAACAAAATATGCATCAATGCATTTTTCATATTTTCAAGTTGTGGGGATTTTTGTTCTGTGCAGAAAAATATTTGATCTGTTACATTTATGCTTATAATTTATATTTATTTACTTTTTAAGAGACTGTTCGACTTTGTTTCTAGGCTGAATCAGTGGTGCAATCTCAGCTCACTGCTGTGTTGAAATCCTCCGTTCAAGTGTTCCTCCTGCCTCAGCTTCTTGAGTAGCTACAAGTATAGGCTCACATCACAATGCCCAGCTAACTTTTTTTTTTTTTTTTATTTTTTGTAGAGAAAACGTTTCACTATGTTGTCCAACCTGGTCTTGAAATCCTAGCCTTAACCAATCCTCCTGCCTCAGCCTCCCAACATACTGAGATTCCAAGCTTGAGATCTGAAATGCATGCCATTTTAATATTTATTTTTATATGTATGTGATTTTTCTCTGCCCATTTTAAAATTCTCTGAACTTCTGCATACCATTGAAATAGCCCCAATCTCAAAAACATTCACTAAAGTTAAATCAACTTAATCTTTTAAAGCCCAATTATACTTTATTTTTCTAAATTTTGGCTATAGTATTTGAAAGGGCCCCAGAAAATAAAGTCTTAAGAGGTTGTGGCTTAAAGTAATGAAAACTTCCTTTGAATATGATACCTCATCCCTATAAAATCCCCTAAAAACCATTTGTTGTTTTCTGTCAATTGTGTTTTGCCTGAAAGGAAGAAGTAACTACTATGAACAGGATTAGATCTGTTTGAGAAATATTTTCATGGCACCCCGTAAGCATTTTAGTCTACTTTGAAAATAAAGCTAAAGAAAATTAGCTTTATTTCTCTTCACGGTTTTATAGTTTTCTTGGTCCCAGAGACTTTTGACACAGTGAATGTTGATACTTACGAGGCTATTGGATTTCATTGGGTGCCAGATCATTGGGTGCCATTCTTTTTTAAGTAGGTTACTTTCATAGATGATTTGCCCTACTGGAAAATCATTGCAGATAGTCATTAAACATGCCCCTGTCTTCTAGGGATCAATATTTCGAAAATAAAAGGCACAGTTGTTTGCATTTAATTTCAGTCATGTTTTCTTTTAGGATTTCAGTATTTTGTTTGTAATATGCTAGAGTCGCTCCTCGTATAATGAGATGGCACTGCGTGTAATGAGCTACTGTTTATTTTAATTCATGGCGCTAGACCATACAAGGGCAAGGCCTGTTAAATATAAGTGTGAATATAAGATGCTCCTTCAACCTGCATTAAGGGCTTGTGTGAGCATAGGATAAACAGTGTTTTGCCTTCTGTTTTGTCTCCAGGCAGATGATAGTGGCTCCAGTCTTTCTGTCTAGAGGCTTGGATCTGTTATGCCCAGTGACTCTTCTCCCTGTAGATTCACTGATATTTTCCAATCCTGCCAATATAAAAGAGCAAGGCAGAAAACATTTACTTCTTATTATGTTAAATCAAATAAAAACAAGTAGAAACAGACTTAAGGCAGCTTAACCCAATCAACCGTGAACTCAACTTACACCATGCTAAAGCAGCGTCAGTTTACCAGCTGCACAGCTTATGCTTAATTAACTAATTGATTCTTAACTTTCACTTTAATTATTTTTTCCAAGCATTGTAGTTTGTCTTTCATTTGGGCTACCTGGAGTATGCATGCTTTTATTTTAACAAAAATTATTTTTATGGAACACAATATTAATTGACTGGACCTCAAAAATATTAAAACCACTGAAATTATTTTAAGTTTCCTGTTAATGATTGACCATCCACTAATTGCCTAGGCCAAATGAGGTACAATTCAGGAGAAATTACAATAAATAAGGAAAAAGGGTAAGAGAAGCTGTGAAGACACAACCCAATGTGAATCTAAACAGAAAATAAAGTTGCATATACAAAAAAGAAATCAGCTGAATTGAAACGAAATATAATTTATAGAAAAACTGCTATGTATGGCATTAAAAGTTTATAAAATGCTTTTACATACTTTGAAGAGTTGACAGAATGGTAAAAAATATTTTTTTTATTAAAAATGATTGCTATTGTTTCTTGCCTGATAGTTAGGAGGAGACATGGATTTTTTTATTCCAGCAAATTTGATATCACATAGGCTCAGTGTCTTTTAAATATGCACACAATTTAGTGAAAACACATTATATTGATATTCTATTAGAGCGTATCACTCCTGGATATTCAGCATAGGTCTTAAGTAATATTTAGCACTTCTAATTCAACATCTGTCTCAACTGGAGGCCTGTAATAGGTAGTTTCTAAGATCCATTACAGATGTAAAATCCCATGATCATAGTACTATTATTATCTGTAAATATATACCCAAACACAAATAACCCATTTGGTGACTCAATCATAACACCTCCAAAGCGGCTTTCTACATAGCAGAGTGATTACATTGTCTAAAAATCCCAGTAAAACACTTTGAAATGAATGCAACTTTATTTAATTTAGCAACATAAGCATATGCAACAGAAGCAATCTTTATTGATAAAACTTTTCTCCCTGGACTTTTGCAAACTAAGGCAAAAAGGAAACATCTTATGGATAATTTAACCTACCTACTTTCAACCTAAACACTTCAATATTGTTACTAGTAAGTGAGTGAATATAGAATTTAAAATACCTTTCAACTCTCAGACCGGTACTTCCTATTACTTCATCAAACATCTTTTGGAGCAAAATACATATATGTATATATATGGGATTTTACACCTATAATGGATCTTAGAAACTATCTATTACAGTATATATACTGATAACAAAAATGAATACAAGTCACATTTGAGCACCTCTTGTAATTGCAGAAGTCAAACATGACTTGAGTATTACAATTTTAATAGTTTTTTCTTTCTTAAAATACATATACTTTTTCAGCACCCTGTGTGTGTGTGTGTAATGTTAGAAATAGCGAATGCTTTAACATCTGTCCTCTAAAAATGTAGCATATATCCCTTAATTTATTGTAATAAATAAAAGCCATACACAAAGATAAAACTAAGGTTCTTAGTGCCTCTCATTCAATCTGTGTTGGACAATGTTACTGGAAGTTTTATGTAGACATTCACAAGTATATAAGTCCATGGGATTTGAGAAAAAAAGATAGAGGCCTCATTGCTAGCAATCAAAAATGAGTTATTGAAGCTTTTGTCATATTTTAAAAGTATCATATTTTACAATATGAATTTTTTTCTATATGTGTATTCATTAGCTAATATATAAAGTTTGTTATTCTATTTTAAAAGTCATACTTCTTTTAGATTTTGAAAAATAATTGATAGGATTGTTTTTATGTAGTAAAAAAATATGTCAGAATTTAATGTATCTGTAAGATAGTATTTGAGAAGGACAAAGGGTTTTTGGGAATAAATTCATAAATTGATAAAGTAGGTATAGATAAAAAAAATTTCCAAAATTATAGTGCATTAAGAAATATGCTAATACAACCTCTACAGAAAGAAATATAGAATTCTAAAAGAACTAAACTATTTGATCCTACAATCCCATTACTAGGTATCAGAACAAAAATCATTTTATCCCAAAGATATTTACACAAGAATTCTTGCTGAAGCTCAGTTCACAATTGCCAAGACATGGAAGCAACCCAACTGCCCATCAACCCATGAATGGATTGAAAAACTGTGGTATATGTATATAATGGAGTACTATTCAGCCATAAAAGATGGAGGCTTTACATCTTTGGTGTTTACCAGGATGGAGTTGAAACACATTTTTTGTAGTAAAGTATCTCAAAAATAGAAAAATAAGTATCCAATGTACTTAATACTAATATGAAACCAATATATAAACAACTACATGCCCAAACATAAGAAAAAACCCAAGTATAGTCTAGCAAGGGGAAGGGAAGGGGAGGAAGGGGGGGTGAGGACAGAGGGTGATTACTGGGATCTCACCTACTGTGCACAATGTGAGGGTGCTCAGCACGCCCCCTGGATGAAGGGCTCAACTACAACTTGAACTTTACCTCAGAATGAAAACAATGTAATCTAAACATTTGTACCCTCAAATTAATCTTGAAATTAAAAAAAGAAATATGGTAGCCATCTTAAATGTATTATTTCGCTTATAATATAGTAACTGTACCTTTATTGAGAGATTAAAAGAAAGACATATAAACACTGAGAATTAAAAAAGAAATCAATGGTGCTGCTTTTGTCCTTCATAAGAGTAGTCAACAAAAAGTCTTTTCTTTTAACAAATTATGCTATTACAACACAGTTGCATGTAAACATCTTCCCCCAAATTCCCTTACATAATTATTACGTCAATATTTACAGCACAAAGTTTATTATAAATATTCTGCATACTTATGGCTATTATTTTAGAACGTGCAGAAAAAGAAAAAAAACAACTAGATGTCACCATAATTCCATCATTTGGAGGTAATATATGTTTTGTTCTTTACCTTTGTCTTTTTATCATGCATATATTTACATGGAAGGAAAAGGACTGCTTCATACCCAACTTTGTGCAAGTATTTAGTTTCTAATTGGAGTGATTATATATAAATGCATTTCATTGCTACTAAATTAGGCAATTCAGAAAATTATGAGGCAGATATGTTCAATCTATTTACCCATTGTTTCTCTCCAGAGGTAATCACAGTTAATAATTTTGTGTGCATTTTTTAAATTTCATTTTGTGAAAATTTATATAATGTACACATAGCTTATTTGAACGTAAATTCAATCATGCAATTGTGTCTTTCATGGTTATAATTTTCTATTCATTACTATAGTTGTTTATATAAATGCCTCTCTTACCCATGGTCCTTATATTTTGCAAGGGCATAAACCATTTTGCCTTTATATGCACAGATCTAAGCACACCAGACATGTAATAGATAATCAAATAGCAAGTGTGAATTTGAGTAAATAAACGAATCACTGGGTGACTAAAAAGGGTAATCTGTATTATAATGCATAATATATATGTCAATGTCTTAAACTCTTTCTAGAAACTACATAAATGTCTACAGAATGTTTTGTAGCAGCTTCAAAATTGTATATAACATTGAGACAACATAATTTAAGTTTGTACCTGCTGGTAGGCACTTAGTTGTTTTGACTTTTTACTAACATAACATTAAATTCCTCTGAACATGGATCTTTATTCCCATGTTTATATATTTAGGTAGAAATTTGGGGAAAATTGAATTACTCAGTCAAAGGTACACATATTTAAATTTTAGATATGCATAGATACTAAAAAATTGCCCTCTAAGGCCGCGTTGCCAATATACACTTTAATTTCATCAATATGGTATGATAAAATTGCATTCTCATTTAACCTTACATTTTCAAAAATACTTAATAGTATTCACATCATTAATTGCATAAAAATCATATCTAAAAAAGAATACCTTATTCTTTGTTTAACTGGCAATCTAATGATTTCTATTCATAGAACATTTTTTCATTTTTCACTGACCAACTGAATTTCCTCATTTGAAAACATCTATTTATCTTTTAGTACCACCTTATTAGACTAATTGTCTTCTTCTCAACAAGATTCTAGGAGTTATATGTAATCTGGATGCTAAACACAGATATTCTGAAAATAATTGTACTGATCATGAAATGTTGAAATTTTTTTTTTTTTTTTTTTTTTTTTTTTGCAGTTTTTTGCCAGGGTTGGGTTTGAACCTGCCACCTCCGGCATATGGGGCTGGCGCCCTACCCCTTTGAGCCACAGGCACCACTAATGTTGGACATTTTTAAAAAGTTTACCAAGTGCTTTGGAAATAGATACATTCAATTTGGTGTGAAAAACAAATAGAAGTATTAGTCATGGGTTGGGAAATTGTGGGTAATTCCCCAAAGACAGGAATAGAAAGGATTCTGTATGTAGAAATCAAAACCAGGGGAAATTATAGCTTAAGTATAATGCTAGAGAAACATGCTGGGAGGGAGAAGGGGTGCCCTTCCCAGTAGGGGTCTGGAGGAAGGCATAGTAATAAAGTGGCAAATGGAGCCCTGAAAGGAGAGGCTATAGATTCAGGAAAGGGGATATGTCACTGGGCTGTTCCCTAGGACTCGTCGGGCTCCACAGGCTGCCTTCTCAGTTTTTTGCCCTCCCTTGCTCTTACTCATTTCCAAAATTAAATTCTTAATCTCTTCCACTACTTCTGTGAGGACCAGATATCTGTCCGAGAGATTCTTTTCTTTCTGTTTAATCAGCCAATCATGAGTTCTGCCTGCCCCATCACTTATTTAATAGTTCTCCATTGACTGGACCTTTAGTACTTACACTCTCACTTTAAAAACTTCTCTATGAATGCTCCAGTGAAAAAGAAGGCTAGTTAATAGCTTTTGCAAAGCAGATTAGAAGACAGAGAGAAATTCTTTTTTTAAATTATTTTCAGAAGCACAGGCATGTGCCATCAATCCTAGTATGGTCATAGCATCAATACTTCCCCATGAGGCTGGAAGTTAATTTCGGTCTTTCCCAGCTGTGTCGCTGGATTTGTTATCACTCTTTGTGTGTGTCTGTGTGTTTTGTGCTTAATACATCTTGACTTTTCTATACCTTTTTTTAAAAATGTGTTTTAGTTTGTAATTTAGATTAAGACGCACTGTGAGCTGCTAGATGCCTCATAAGCTCCTACACATTACTTCTTAGCCTGACATGCAATAGTCTTTGGAGAATATTCTGTATTTCTCTGTGTTTTCTGTGTTCTGTTACAAGTGGAACAACCAAAAGAATAAATTTTAGTAGTTGTGGAGACTAAAATAAATTATTGCTTTTTTATTGAAGGCCTTAGAAGAGTAATCAAAAGAAATGACTCCTGAAAATGTAAGTATTTTTGTTTCTAAAAAAAATACCCAGAATTCTTCTCATTGTCTTCCTGCTGCCAAGTTTCCTAGAGTTATGTCTTTGAAGCTGATCAGATACTCCCAATGCATGTTGTAATTCTTCATAATAGTCATCACACTTGTAATTACTTTTTGATTGTCTGTGTCCCCACAAGACTGTAATTACAAGAAAACAGAAACAATGTCAGATTTTCTCACCTCTGTATGCATTGCACCTAAAATTCTACTTAACACAGAAGTATTTGTTGAGCTGAAT
Organism: Loris lydekkerianus; assembly: GCA_963574355.1. Lineage (NCBI taxonomy): Eukaryota > Metazoa > Chordata > Mammalia > Primates > Lorisidae > Loris > Loris lydekkerianus. The sequence continues at coordinate 18,903 of CAUYPK010037234.1, read as the reverse complement.
TGAATATAACAGTGCCACACTTTAGTAGTGAGGCTTAATCATGATCAGTACTTCCTAGCCAAGAAAACGTAATCATAAAAGTACACAATTAGGAGGCATAGATAGTGCATTTTATTATTTACCAGAGGTATACTTCCTTTTCTCATGCTTTGCCTTATTGTGCTTTACAGATATTGCACTTTTTACAAATTGAAGGCTTATGGCAGTGCACCATTTATTCAATAGAATGTGCTCACTTTCTGACTCTGAGTCATATTTTGGTAATCTCACCATACTTTTTTCATGATGATTTTTGGTATCATTATTGTAATTGTTATGGATTGTCATGAACTGTATCCATATAACACCACGAACTCAATTGATACGTGCTATTTGTGTTAGGATTACAACATCTGCTCTCTCTCACCTACCTTCCTCTTCTGAATCTCTCTATTTTTAAAGACACAACAATACTGAAATTAGGCCAATTAATAATCCTACAGTGGCCTCTAAATGTTTAAGTAAAAGGAATCTTCACCAGTCTTTCACTTTAAATCAAAAGCTAGAAATGATGAAGCTGAGCAAGGAAGGCATACTGAAAGTTTAGATGGACAAAAGCTAGACTTCTCAAAGGTGTCAGCCAAATGTGAATGCAAAGGAAAAGATCTTGAAAAAAATAAAAAACATTACTCCCATGAACATATAAATTATGATACAGAAAGAAACTTTATTGCTGATATGGAGAAACTTATAATCATTTGGATAGAAGATTAAAGCAGCCACAACATTCCCTTAAGCCCAGCCTAATTCAATGCAAGTCCCTAACTCTCTGTAATTCTATGAGTGCTAACTAAGAGAGTACTAATAGAATTGCAGAAGGAATGTTGGAAGCCTGCAAGGTTGGTTCATGAACTTCAAGGAAAGATGTATGTTATGATGGTTCATAAAATAAAAATATAAGGTAAGGTAATAAGTTCTGACATAGAATCTGAAACAAGTTATCCAGAAGATGGAGGGTAACTAATGAAGATAGCTACACCAAGCAACATATTTTCAGAAGAGACCAAATAGCCTTTTATGGGAAGAATATGCCATCTTGGATATTTTTAAATATAGAGGAGAAGTCCATTCCTGGCTTCAAGGCTTCAAATGACAGGCTGACTCAATTGTTAAAGTCTAACTAAATTTCAGCTGATAATGTGGCATTCTTAGTGATAATGCAGTATTCTTAGGTTGACTTTTGGTTTAAGCCAATGTTCATTTCCCATCCCGCCAATACTATGTCTATTCAGAATGATGCATAATCTTCTCTTCTTGTCCCCTATAAACAAAATGAAAAATATTAGATAAAAACTCATCTCTTTGCAACATGGTTTCCTGAACATTTAAGGGCATTGTTGAGATCTACCACCAAAAAAACAAAGATTGCTTTCAAAATATCACTGCTCATTGATAGTGTACCTGATGACCCAAAGGTTCTTATGGAGATGTACAAGAAGATTAGTGTATGCCTGCTAACACAGCATCCATTCTGTAGTTCATGGCTCAAGGAGTAATTTCAACTTTCAAATCATATTATTTAAGAAATACATTTCATAAGGCTGTTGCTGGCATAGGTAGTGAAACCTCTAATGGATCTGTGTAAAGTAAATTGCAAACTTTAAGGAAAGTATTTTCCATCCTAGATGCCATTAAAAAAATTCATAATTCATGAGATGAAGTCAAAGTAGCAATATTAACAGGAGTTTGGAAGAAGTTGATTCCAAATCTATGTATGATTTTAAGAGATTCAAGACTTGAGTAGAGGAAATAAGTACAGATGTGGAAGAAATAGCAAGAGAACTAGAATTTAAAAGTGGAGTCTAAAGATATAACTGAACTGCTGTCATCGTATAATAAAATTCTAACAGATGAGGAGTTTCTTCTTATGAATGAGCAAAAAAAGTGATTTCTTGAGATGGCATCTCCTCATGGCAAAGATGATGAAATTACAACAAAAGGTCGAAATCGTATAAACTTAGTTAATAAAATAGCAACACAGTTTAAAAGAATTATCTCCAATTTAGAAACAAATTTCTGCTATGAGTAAAATTCTATCAGACCACATTTTATGCTATAGAGAAATTATTTATGACATAAAGAATAAATTCATACAGCCAACTATATTGTTGTTTTAAGAAACCATCATAGCCAAGCCAACCTTTAGTAATCACCACCTTGATCCGTCAGCCACCACCAACATCAAGAAAAATTCCTACACCAGCAAAATTATTATAATCTGATGATGTTTACTATCTTTAAGCAATAATGTATTTTTAAAATAAGGTATGAATATTTTTATACATAACACTATTGTACACGTAATGGACAACAGTAAATTGTAAACATAATTTTAATACATGACTGAGACACAAAAACATTGAGTGCCTTGTTTTATTGTGATATTTATTTAATTGAGATGGTCTTGGAATCAAACTTGCAATTTCTTTGAAGTGTCATTTATATCTCTGTGTATATTTCAAATCTTCCTATGAAGCTCCCATGAGAGTGCCTACTTGTGAATAATGGATGCATCATAAGTATTTATTTGATGATGTATGGTTTATTGAATGACTAAACAATCACATGTTAGTCAGTGATTTTCTATATTTTTCTATAGAAAATAAAAATACTACTGTGTTATGGGTTTATTAAGGACCTTTGATAAGATTATGCCTGTGAAAGCCCCTAATGGAATGACTTGTACGTAATAAGTACTAGGTATACATTCTGAAGAATTGGTCCACCACAAGAAATTCCACTTATGTTATAGATTGATTAAAAGTTCAATATTTTGTGTTTGTTTGTTTATTTGTCTTTAAAAGAAAGACTACGGAAATATTTTTAAGTATGCAATATCTAACGTGACAAATCTTTTCAAATTTGAAAATAATATTATTTTCATTAAAATATTTAGAAAATGCTTCAAAAACATCTTGCAGGGATGTTATTACCTCATAAAACCTTTTTTAAATTTGCCTTGCAGGCCGGGCATATTGGCTCACACCTATAATCCTAGTACTCTGGGAGGATCACTTAAGCCAAGGACCTCAAGACCAGCCTGAACAAGAGCAAGAACTTGTCTCTACTGAATATAGAAAAATTAGTCAAGCATTGTGGCAGGCACCTATAGACCCAGCTACTTGGGAGGCTAAGGCAGGAGGATCACTTTAACCCAGGAGTTTGAGTTTTCTGTGAGCCAAGCACTCTAGCGTGAGACAACAAAGTGAGACACTATCTCAAAAAAAAAAAAAAAAATTCTTTGCAAAGTTTTCTAATTACATATGTTTATAATAGAACATATCATTGCTAAGCAAAGACATGTTCCTGATTCTTTTTTCCTAGGGACTAAATTTTTTGCTAACTTTCTGTTCTTTAATCATCAGTGACTTAAGAAGGCTACTCATTTAGTTACTTATAAGAGTTTAATTAATTGATATATGTATAGAAGATTGAAGATGGAGGTAGTATACACAGGTATTATTTGACTGCAAATCCATTTCTTTATCATTAAAACATTTATTGCTTCAATGTCATTTAAGGATATTTCAAGTTGAAAACATGGATTATTGACATTTTACTATTAACAAAGGTACTTTAACAAAAAGTGAAGTTAGAATTATCTGCTTTCCTTTATCACCAAATTTGTTGACAGAGGTTATGTGCTCAATTTATCTAGTTCTCATCGTTTGCTTATAATGCAGAATTTCCAATATGCCATCCAACCTGTCACCCTGATGAAAGCAATTTTGCAGATACCACCAATGCCCATCAGAATACCAGAGCCGAAAGGATTTCACAAATTTCTATTTTATTGAATGACACTACAAAGCTATTTTGAAACTCCGTTTTAAATTTATTCCTTGTGTTACTGCAATATTTGATTGTCACCCTAAATTTCCAATTGCTCACTTTTTCTTTTTCATTTGGAGTTAAAACTCTGTCAGCACAACCTACTTTCTCTAACATTCTCTTATAGGAAGGAGAATTTTACATTTCTTCCAGATCCAAGAGTTTATGATTCTGTTGTTTTAAGGATCCTGGGTTTCTTATGTCACTTTCTAAACATGGTGTGTACAGTTTTTAAGGTTTATTCCTTGACTTTTCTCTCCTCTGTCTGAGCAAATAGCAGTCTTGTCAATCTCTGCTTCAAAATTCACTTCTATGGAAACTCCTGAATCACTATCTCCAGGTTAAATGTTTAATCATATTTTTCTTAACAGAAACTCTTGGACCTGCTGTGCTTGAAACTCTTCAGGTAACTAAGTGTTGGGTAGGCCACGTGAGACTTCTCTCAGTGCTCTGAACATGTCTGGTGAATTTCCTATTTTAATTTACAATATTCTTTCCACCTAATAGGATAAACCCATGTGAATAAATCCAATCTGGCCTTCAGCATCAGACTAAATCCACAATTTCCATGTAGCGTTTGTGCTTCCACTATTCAGCTACAATATTCCCCAGCCTTTATATGGTTGCTGAAAGATAATTCAAATAAAATACTATAGAAACCTGTTCTTACAGAATACGTAGTCTATCTCTTTTCTTACTCTCAGGCACAGTTGGAAGAAGCTCCCTCTTCTTCCTGTTCTCGAATTTAGTACAGGCATCTCTCTTGCGATACTTATACATCCTTGTATTCTGTGCAGGGCTTCGTGTATACTAGGCATTACGGTAAATGAAAGAAGTTTCTATTTAAGACAGTGTATTAAATAGAAAACAAATTTTCTAAGCTGCTTTGTCATATAACTATATAAAAGAACTTCAAGAAGAAAAAAAGTTCACACATGTGGACCTTGATGAGCCTGAAAGGATGACAGGGAATGAAATGAGAAAAAGACAGACTGCCTTAGAGCAAGAAGCAAATTCATGTGTGGTGTTGGAGAGAGCCGGACACAGGAGCTTCCATCACTTCCAGCATGTTTTCAGAAGAAGGAAGCTTGTAGTTGGATTTGTCGAGACTTAACATTGGTAACACTCTAATCCCAGGGGAAGACAAAGTAGTCCCCGGATATAAAGAGAAAAATACATTTTGTTTTCAAATAGTAAGTAACATTGAGGAAATATGCCAGGACTAAATGGTCAGGCCCATGATTGATACTCCAAAATGCATTTTAGTCTTTAGAAAGGAAATTTTGGGAAGAAAATAGAGCACCATGCCTCTGGACTAGGGCGCTGAGGGTACAGCCAAGACAGGAATGCAGGCATTGTCAATTAAAGCAAAACCTCATTTATCAAACCATCAATCAAGTGTATAGATGCTTTTAAGACAAGATGTATGTCCTGTTTGGTTTGGTGATGGTGGTGTTGGGATCAGATAGCAGCAGGAGTGATTCCTTGTTGAGTCTATGTAAGCTGATCTGTAGTCACTTAAGTCCTTGTAGTGTAAAGTCAGGGTTTGTTTGTGAACCTGAGACTGCCAGTGGAGATAAAGTTTTAATAAAAAAAACAAGTTTTACACAAAGTATAAAGTTTTCATTTGGAATGCATCTGCATAAAATAAAATCAAATATTTTTTTTATTTGAGAAAATAGAGTGAAACCTTAACCTGTTCTAACCTTTTATATATGATGTATGTTACACTAAAAATGAATAATGTAGCTTTCTACTAATATTTAGACCTATATCAAAAGAAGTTAAAAATAATACTATTTATCATTTTTGCACTTTTTTGTGTTAGGATCAATGCTAAGAGTTTTTCCTAGACTCTTTACTTAATCCCTCTTACATTAGAAAAGTATATGACAGATATTATTTATTCCTTTTCAAACATGAGAACTTTAAAACTCAAAGCTCAAATGGAGTAAACAATTTATTCAGACCCTTACCATTAATACTTGATAGAGATAGGAATTCACTACATACCTGGTAGATTTCCAAAATTCTAGTATGTAGGCAGGGTACAGTGGCTTGTGCCTGTAATACTAGCACTCTGGGAGGCCGAGACAAGTGGATTGCTTGAGCTCAGGAGTTTGAGGCCAGCTGAGCAAGACTGAGACCCAATCTCTCAAAATAGCCAAGCATATGGTGGGCGACTATAGTCCCAGCTACGTAGAAGACTGAGGCAAGAGGATCATTTGAACCCAAGAGTTGGAGGATGCTGTGAGCTATGACATCATGGCACCCTACCAAGGGTGAAAAAAATGAGACTGTTTCAAAAAAAAAAAAAAAAAATCTAGTATGTAACAAACAAAAGTCAGTGGAGACATAGCATCTTAGAATATCGATGACATGCAATTCATCAGGGGAAATGAGATTTAGAAAACCTATCAGGGACAGCAGTAAGAAGGACAATGCAGGATTAGTCATCAAGGAAATGATGAGGTAACTTTGGGATTTACTTTAAGAGATGAGACATTTCAACATTTTCACTCAGAATTCTGAAGTGTTTTTCCCTCTTTGCAAGGTCAACAAATACTGATGGAAGAACATGTGTGGAGAAGGTAAGCCTGTATTTTTAGCCACTGCAAGGGTCCTGTAATGTTAAGTCTAATTTGTAAATTCTCATCAATAGCATAACTCAATGGAGGACTAGTTTACCTATTGTAAGAAAATAATTGATCTTGCTTGCTACCCTGATATGATGTTTATACTCTTTCAACAATGCCTTGACAATAAGAAAACCTAACATCTAAATAATGACAAACAGTGCATATCTTGCAGAAAATTTAGTGATTTAATTCGGTGACTAAATTCTATAATTGAATTAATAACAATCGGTTATTGATGAGTATAATATAATAATATAATAAGTAAAGCAATTTCATACAAACAAATACAAAATTTGGGGGACAATAATTTATCTGTAGATTACATAATGAAACAAAATTATAAAAATAAGCTTTATTTACTTTTTATTAACTTATAAATATGAAAGAAAATAGAGAGTTTTTTCTCATAAATGTTAATCTCTATTATCAAAGGAAAATTTTCATCCTCGTCTTATGAAGTAAAATATCTTTCAAACGTAAATGAAGGTTATTTTAAAATGTTATTTATTTTTTTGAAATGGAAGTTCTGCTTCCATTTGCACCTCTAATTCCAGGATAATTGATGATAGGGATATGTCAATTTGTACCTATTATAATCCTTCTAGACTTCCAAGCCACAAATATTACTCAGAACTGAAAATGTTAGAGGAAATGTATATTTTTTACAATTACAAATGTATATAACTTTACTTTTTCTCAGTCCTTTGAATAAAAAAAATTAAATAAATGAACAAAAAGTCCACTTTTTTTAAAATTAATTAATTAATTAATTTTTTTTAAGCTGGAATTCAACTTTATTGCATCAAGCAGCCGCTTATATAGATCGTGGGGAAGGGGCGGGGAAAGAAGGCAGGGGATGAGGTGCGTGACAGGGTTGGGCCAATGGCATGGTACCACGTTGGCTGAATCTAGGTAGAGGCAGTTTCAGGCTGGGCCTTGCTGAGTCATTGCTATGCGGAAGTAGCTCCATGGATCTACTTCTAGTCAGGCTCCGGAAGTTGCACTAGGCCTCAGGCACATGGCAGGGCCCAACAATTCCCTCTTTTGTTTTCTGTATGGTGGATAAACATAGCTCCTGTCTTAGGTTGCCTGCTCTTGCAGTTTCAGTCTTACCCGTCATGGGGATACAAACATCAAAAAAGTCCACTTTTTTTGTTGAACATTTCATTGGATTGAGCAGCAGGCTTTCTTAACATTGGTAACACTCATAATCATTTCTGACTCTGTCCAGAATTGTTCAAAGTCTATTAACTACATAAGCTATTATATTTTTCCTTCTGTCCTCACTTAACTTTCCTCAAATGTTATTCAAACCAGGAAAAACATCAACCACATGAGTCATAATTTAACTAAGTTTCTATAGTTGGCAGCCTGGTGGTTTCCCTCTATTTGGTTATCACATAAGCCCAAGGACAGTGAAAGTATTAAATTATGAATATGCATTTATAGGTAAAAGTGATTATGATAAAGTACGTATTGCACAGGCTTTGGAGTCAGAAATAACAAGTTTGGAGGCCAATATCCGCATTTACTAACAATTTGGCCTCTGATAAGCTCCTTAATTTCACTAAGCCTCAGTTTCCTTATATGAGAAATGGCATAATCACACCTCAGGGTTGTTTCGAGGATTAAGAGACATAACATATGTAAATCACCCTGCACAATGTTTGACTTATAGTAGGCATTCAAAATTGTTAATCCCTTTCCCTACGATGAACTAAAATGGTTGGAGCTTCCATGTTGATAAGGCTGCATCTCATTTTGGTTTTGAAAATTGGTGGCTCACAATTGTGAATAACCAAAGGGAAAATATGCCAACCAACTCTTAAAATATCACCAGGCAATGACATCTACTCAGCTGCCATTCTTGCAGATACTCCTGGGTTTTGCTTTCAATCCAGTAGTTAGATAAAGCTCAGAGTTGATTATCTAAAGCCGACCTTCCTCTTGGATTCTGTGCACCAGATTCCATGTCCTCCTACCCTGCCCACTCATCCCCAATGCCTCCTTTTTCATTCTTATAACATACATTTTTCTCTTATCTACTAAATCTTTCCCATTGACATATATCTTAAAGCATCTTAAAATATTATACCTTAAATACATTTTTAAAATATTAAATCCATGTTTCCATGATTAAACACATTAACACATCTTAAAGCATTGATATGCCATATTAAATATTTTAAAGTCTTCTCTTACCCTAGGTGTGAGCACAGAAGCAGTCCGTTCAGAACAAAGGCAGTATTGAGAGATAATTCTGCACAGAGATTTTTTTAAGATAATAAAAATAAGTAAGATTTTTAATTGTCATAATTATGCCTGATAATTTTAAATTATCTCTCTTCTAACAACAAAAATCTTTGTGATCTGAGTTCTAAACAATTGTTATGATTATTGATGATTTTAATATTGTAATATTATATATGTGTTATATATGTGTATTATGTGGTTACATTTAGCATATTTATTATGTATCCTTCAACAAAAACTATATTAATTTCTAAAATCCCAGTTATATAGTATTTACCTGAGATATGAGAACTCAGGTACACACACTCTTAATCAATAAAAGTTTGGCATTGTTCGAGCTTGCCTCAGGAGAAATTCTTGTCTCCTATCCCAATGCTATGGTATATTACTGAGTTTGAACAAAGGGAGATTCAAAGGGAAGATTGAAAGGAAACAATGAGACTACAATGATTTTTCATGCAAACATGAAAAATAGAACTTGAGTTATTTTGATTCTGTCATTCTGAGTACAAATTATTTCTAAGCCTTGGGTAAACTTTTCTGCATCTTTGTTCCTTTTCTTGGGAAATTTATTACAGTGATTGAAAGGCATTAATTACTCCCCCCCTTTTTGTACTGCAATGTTTAGTTATTTATCTGTTTCATTCTGGTTATACTACTTTCCTTATATTTCTTTCTGTATTTGTTTTTTGAACATTATTTGCTTCATTGCATTGTTTTATATTTGCATTATTATTATTACTAAAAATAAATTTGGCCTGTAGAAGAGAGAGCCAAATACACTTCAGCATCTCACTGCTTAGTAGCACATTTGTTTCCAATGACAGCACCATTTCTGTATTCTCCGTTCTCTTAAATCACTTTGCTTTATCTTTTCTTATAATGTATACACATTTTAAACTATAATTTCCCCATAAGCACTGTGTTAGCTGCATCCCTCAAATTTAAATAGGATTTTTTAATGTTTTGTTCTAATTACTATTCAGTTAAAAATATTTCCTAATTTTTTTTATTTCTTTAACCCATAGATTATTTAGTAGTATGTTATTTAGTTACCAAATATATTCAGCTTTTCTGTTTATAAAAATTATAGTGATTGACATTTGTTAGTACAACTTTGCTGAAATACATTTAAACACCATAAAGTTTACTCTTGGACCCTGAAAGTGTAGAATTCAGTATTTTGTTTGTGTGGGTTTAGTATATTCACAAATTTGTACATCCATGAACGCTATTAAAATTCTGCTGTACATACATATTCAGTAAGATTTAAGTGTTTCAAATAACATTTACATATTGTTTATGCTCTGGCATATGGACTATGCCAAATATTTTATGTACACAATGAAACAATGTGCATTCTGCTGTTTTTGAGCATTCTCTAAGTTTTAAATAGAATAAGGTGCTTGAGAGCATGTTCATCTTCTAAAATCTTAATTTTTTTATAGATCTGACAATTTCTGAAAAAGATGTTAAAATTTTCTATGACTGAGACATTGTCTCTCCTAATTCTGACTACTTTATCTTTAGGAATTTTAAAGCTCATAAGGACCTATACATTCATAAGTATTATATCTTCCTAATGAATTCACCTTTTTATTATTAGAAAGTTACAGTCCTTATATCTTATTGTATTTTTTTTTCCTGAGGTTAATTTTGGTTGATATTAATGCAGCCCTCCAGAGCTATATGTTTGTTGTTTGATTAGTATATTTTTCTTTCTTTTTTCTTTCAACTTTTCTGTGTCACTACATTTAAAATGCATCTCACTGGACAGCATATAACTCTGTCTCATTTTGCATCTTTTCTGTTAATGCCTTCTGTTGACTGGAGTGTCCAGGCTGTCAAAGTGAATGCAATTATTGATTAAGTTTAATTTATATCTACCATTTTATTGTTTTGTGTCCCTTATTTTTGTTCCTTTGTTCTCTTTATTTCTTTTTTCTGTTAAATTTGTTTTTTTATGAATTATTTTATTTTAATCATTAGTTTTTAGATGCACCTCTTTGAAATTTGTGTCTTTCTGACAGAAATTATTATATGTTGCATTAGTTTTCTATTGTCCAGTATAGCTAATATTGTACTTCTTCACATAAAATACAATAAAGTTGTAATAGTATATATTCTTTTACAATATATAAGTATACTCTGTGTGTGCATGTGTATGTATGATACCATATATTTACCATTTCTGGTGCTCTTCATTCCTTCCTAGAGATTTATGTTACCACCTAATATCATACCCTTTAACCTAATGAACTTTCTCTAGTGTTCTAATTCACTAGATACTAGTGAATTAGTATCTATTTTTTTTTTGTAAAACAGACTTTATTTTTTAAAGCAATTTTGGGTTCACCGCAAAATTGAGCAGAAAGTACAAAATGTTCCCATATGTACCCCAGAGGATTTTTTTTTTAACTAAATAAAATTTGTATTTAAATGGATTTAGGGGATAAAATGGGTTTTTTTTTAACATAGATTAATTGCATAATGGAGTCTTTTTTTTTTTTTTTTTTTGCAGGTTTTGGCCGGGGCTGCGTTTGAACCCGCCACCTCCAGCATATAGGGCTGGGGCCCTACTTCTTTGAGCCACAGGCGCAGCCCAAGGAGTCTATGTTTTAATGTACCCGTCACTTGAATAGACTATGTTGTATCCAATAAGTCATTTTTCATCCTGCACCCATTCCTACTCTTTCTGTTTCAAGTCACCCGTGTCCATTAAGTCACTCTTTGAGATCAAGCATTCTCATTAACATTCTTAAATTCTAGGCAAAGAAATCTTTCAGGTTTTAACAAGTCTTTATTTCATCATTCGTTTTGTACGATACATTACACTGACTATAAAATTAAGTTGGTCAGAATTTTTCTTCTAGCACTGTAAAAATCTCACTACCTTTCTTGTAGCCTTCATTCATTATTTCTACATCATCTGTTAGGCATATTATTGCCTCCTACATTTATTGTGCTTTTTTCTACATTTATTATTTGCATTTCCTAACTTTCTCTTTATCATTGGATTTCAGCTGTTTTAACTATTAATATAAAATATCCAAGTGTGGCTTTCTTGGGTTTTATATTTTTAATTTTTTTTTTTTTTTTTGAGCGAGCTTCTAGTATTCATTAGTGTGAGATGTTTACTTAATTTGGAAAACTCTGAACCATGATTTTCTAAAATTCTTTTTTTCTGTCTCGTTTCCTTTCTCCTCTCTTTCTGTGAACACATGCATAATTATCTTATATTACTCATTATTGTTATTTATGTCTATGAGATTCTACTTATTATTCTTCAGTCTTTAATTTTTCTCTGGCTTTTGTTAGATTATATAATTTCAATTAATCTAACTTTAAGCACACTGACATGTTTTGGGACACCCTGTAATCTGCTGATAAAGCCCATCTAATAAATATTCCAGTTTTTTTCCAAATATGTTTTTAAAGTCTATATTTGCATTTGTTTCCCTTTAAAATTGTTTCTATCTTTCTGGTCGAATTTTTCAATGTCTTTATCATTATGAGTATATTTTCCTTTAACTCCTTGAATATGTTTATTTTTAGCATTTTATGAAGTAATTTTCTTTAATTAACAGCATCAAGATTATTTCCAATTCCATTTCTATTAAGTAGCATTTGTGTTATGTTATGTGTGGGTAATATTTTTTCTTTTTTTGTCTAATTATTTTTATTATTTTATGGCTATATTAAAGGTAAGTTATAGGTACTGTTTAACCTACAATATGTTGATCTTTGTTTATATAAAGCAATTTGACTAAATTTGAGATGTTTTGGAGGCATCTAAGTAAAGATTAATGTTGCATATACATGTCTGAGTTATAGCTATGTATTTGAGAAATTGCCACTGAGTGTGTGACAATTGAAACTATGAATATAAAGAAGAATTCCTAAGGAGAAGATACAGAATTAAAAAAAAAAAAAAGTTTTTCTAATGAAATCTTAAAGATCACCAGGGCCAGGTAGAGCATAGCAAGCTTTAAAAGAAATAGAAAAAAATGTCGAGAAAACAGTTATCGGTAATAAAAAGGACATAGGATGTCATGAGAGTCAAGGAGAGGAGGTGTCTAGGGAAGCTGGTGGTCAACAACTCAATACTAAATGTGGAGTCAAAAGGGTTCTGGAAAATGACACGTAGGGGCAGTGACATGAAGGCATGATCAGAAGTTACTGCGATGGATACACAGGAGAGGTACCACGTGGGAGCAGATCTTCACCATCAGTGGAGAAACAGACAGTACTCATTTCTGCCAGTTTGACAGCGAAGGAAGAAGTCAGAGATGAGAGGGTAGCATCACGGTTAATATCCCAAATGAGAATTAAGTATGTTTTAAGTTAAAACAAAACAAAAATACTTAAAACAATGCTTTTGAAGAAAGACAAAGGGTAATCTATTATATTAGAATCTTGGAAAGTTGAAAGATATTCAATTTAAATCTCATGTAAAAGTATTAACCTTAGTGGAAGGAAGGGATAATCTTATGAATCACTCAGGAAAACAGGGAAGATGAATGCCAGAACACAGTACATTGAAAGCTGGTGAAAGCATAATGGGCATATATGTTTACCAAAAGAGTGCATCTCACAGACCCCAAGTGTGGGGAGTATCACTGACCCAGCACCCAGCTACTGCAAGGTAAAAATCCATCAGTGTGTTTAAGCGGAAGTTACACTACCCAGAAGATGTTGCAGGTCCACAACTCAGCGTGGTAGAAATAGAAAGATAGAGCTATTCCTGAGAAACTCAGGACTCATCTGATTGCTGCCTCTGGCTCAAGGAGACCCTGCTGATCTGGCTGTCTATCTTACCCCTAACCTTCCGCCCTTCTCCTCTTTGGTTAGAGTCTGTCAGAATGGTGTTGCAGCTTAATGATTCTCCCCCCAGCCTTCCCAGGACATCCAGTATTTCCTCTCACACACGTGTTTCCTCTAATGGACTTCTTGAGTACATAATGTATCTGTGTGTCTCTTTCTCACATTAAAACAAATAGAACTAGGTATGGTCTGAGAAACAGGCATTAGTAAGACAGAGAATTGACACCAGTTTGTGTACCATCCAGCAGGCTGAGACAATATTGTCTTTACTAGTAGGTGGAGCAAAGATAGTCCCTGACACAAGGTGGTGGCCCAGTTGTTAAAAACTTCAGTGACGATGATGCAAAAAAAATATCCCATGGAGACATAGGTTGTAGCACATGTGAAGAAAAATATTGGAGAACCATGCTTGCAATTCCTACAAAGACAGCTCTTTCTCCTAAGGCACAAAGAAACCTTGCAGAAGAAGAATGAGAGACTAAAGCCTGAGAGCAAGTTGCCAGTGGCCAAGGGTGGGGAACCAAAAAGCCTCAGTGGTAGCTAATAAATAGGCTCTCGGTACTTGTAGTGAGAGAGCAAACACAGCTGGGGAGCAGGAGCTGCAGTCCTAATAAGAACATGTAGAAAAGTTTAAGTCCCATCCAAGGCAGGTCTGTTAAACATAGGTTTGACCTTTTTAGAAAAATAAAAAAATAGGATCCTGAAGAGAGGGACATCTGGATCAATACCCTGGAAAATGTGGATTTGAATTGTTTTCCCCAAAAATATGTGTTGAAGTTTTAATCTCCAGTACTGCAGAATGTGACCTTCTTTGGAAAGGGGTACACTGCAGATGTGGTGTGTTATGATGAAGTCATACTGAAGTAGTGGGGGCCCTCAGGTAAATATGCCTGGTGGTATTATAAGAGGAGAGACTCAGATACACGGAAAAAGAATGGGGTAGAGACTGATGTGCTGCAACTTTAAGTCAAGAAGACCAAGAATGGCTGACAAGGCACCCCAGGAAGAGACCGGGAAGGGTCCTTTCCCACAGGTTCCAGAGGGAGCATGGCTGTGCTATACCTTCCTTCTGGACTTTGAGCCTCTAGAATTATGGGATAATAATTTCTATTGTAAGCCACCCAGTTTGTGGTACTTAGTTACAGCAAGCCTAGGAAACTGATATACTTCTCTAAACAGCTGGGGTTTTAGATGTGGCTGATGCCTCCCTGGCAAAAACTAGCACTTCTATGTTGAAAGATGCTTCAGGAAATGCTTCTCAAGAAAGTAACAGATGCCTCCACATGAGTCTGCCCTACATTTTCATGGATGCCATGCCCATATACAGAGTTAAATCTTTGCGTAACTTAGTCAGGATTGAGAATATTAATGTAGCAACAAGCTTATATAACCTAAAGAGTAGGACGGACTAACTGGCGTGTATTGGCAAGGTGGTATTATGAAATTAGAGTTTAACGGGGTGCTGGCTGAAGGGGTCAAAATATAAGGGGTCAAAAAAACAAGACTGGATATGTAGAAATATATTTACTTGGGGACAGTTTTGCAGGACAAGCTATTTAACCACCCAGCAAGGACCCCAATGGATGGGATAAATTGATTGCTGGAATTGTTTTTCAGAATCAGGGGAAAATGGCCAACTCTCAACATACATAAAGGGTGGAGATTCCCTGGCAGAAGGGATTAGAGGGAAGTGTGCATGCTGGTGAGGACATCTTAGTAAAGCCAGAAGACTCAATAAAAGATCATGTTCCACAGGAGAGTATAGTAGACTTGTCATTCACCAAAGCCAGTAAGAAGGGCCCCAACATCAAAGAGAAGGTAATGGGTGGTTTTCTGTTACAGCCCAAGGATGATGACAGGAGAGGCAGTCACCTGGTTGGGCTTGTTAACATCCAGTGAGTTAAGGGGACATTGAAGTGATGACGTTCAGAAGGCCTCTATTACTGTAATGACAAGTATGATTAAAAGGGCAGCCAAAGGATGTTGAAATACAGGGGATTGTATAAATAGTGATGGTATCCCTAGGAGAAAGTGAGGTGGAGTTTATTAAGAATGTTATTTAAGGTATATGATATTTTTAATAGAGAAAAAGTGAAGGAAGAAGAGGCTGAGAAAATTCTTCCCTACAAAAAAAGTCATTATCTATTGCTCAGTTTCCAGACTTGAGTCAGTACTCAAATTCAGAACCTATTGACTAAATAAATGGTCAGATCCCTGGGTGAAAGGGTCATGAAATTCTCTGGAAATTATACACCATTGTAATCCTGAGTTATCTCCAAGGGGACCTGTGGACTTTATTTACATCACTGTGCCTGGAGAAAGGAAAATTAGGGAAATACCCAGATACTTTGAGGACTCATGTCTGAGTCGTGAGTCTGAGTCTGAGTTGACATTTGATATTTGGAAACACAAAAAATCTTTACAGCCCCTCTGTTAGATTGAGGGGCTGTTAGGGCCAAGTAATGAATGGAACCTTGGCTAAAATCTGACATGTGACCCCTGAATTCATAAACCTAGTCAATGGTAAACTCTCCATTCCCAACAGGCGCTAGTGAAATTGATACATACTTTATTTATTTATTTATTTTTTTTTTTTGATAGCCTTGGGTGATTGGCTGCAGGGAGTCCTGCAGATAGGCAAATGCACAAATATTCAAGTCGTTTATATAAAATGGCATAGAATTTGCATATAACCTATACACATCCTCCCATGTATTTTAAGTTATCTTTACATTACTTACAATACATAATAAAATGTAAGTGGCACGTAAATACTTTTTATACCGATTGTTTAGGACATTATGACCAAAAATGTCTGTACATATTCAATACATATTTTTGAACTACTTTTTTTTTATCCTTGGTTAAATCCACAGATGCAGAATCTACAGAAAGATAAGAAAGGACAATTGCAGTAATTTTGAGCAATACCCACAATTGTCAGAAAATAAGAAATATCATTGTGGGAGAACTAAGTAGAAACCTCTGAAAGTGGCCCTTACTCCTGAAGGACAAACAAATAAGCAAAAATAAATAAATATATCCTGAGGGTATTAATGCCACCATTAAAGATCTGAAGAAGGTAGGATTGGCGGCCCCTATCATATCTCCATTTAAATTGCTCTATTTATATTAAAGAAATTGGATGAATCCTAAAGAATGAATGTAGACTTCCAGAGACTCAGCCAGGCATTAGCCCTAATTTCAGCCACTACACAGGATGTGGTATTATTGCCAGAACAAATTAGTAAGTATGTGGTCACTAGTTTAGTAAATGTATTCTTTACCGTTTCAATTAGAAAAGAAAATCAAAAGAAGTTTACACTGACATGGGTTGGGAAAAAATGTTCGTTTACATTTTTGCTTCAAGGTATATTAATCTCTCATCATGTTGTGATATAGTTCTATGAGACGCAGACCAACAAGACATTGCGCAGAATGTTACACTGACCCATTACATCAGTAAGTGCACAGGATAAGCAAGTGGTGGCTTTGGTAAAGCACATGTATGTAGCATGGGAGATAAATTCTACGCTAATAAAATCTTGGAGATTTGATCTCATTTTGATCTCTGCTTCTTGGAAAATTAAAATTAACATACAGCACAAAAAATATAAGATTATAAAAGAGTACAATTGAAAATATATCCCAATTCTCTTTCTGATCCTTGCAAAATATAACTTATATGTTAGACAGTACAAAAGAAAAGTGTATGCAATTAGATTAGTTATTTATGTTATTGTTCATTTTTCTTAACCACTTTACCTAATGTGATCCTAACTGGTCATGGGGACTTCACTTAATGGCAACACAAAATGATTCACAGTTTGATAGTGAAGGCAGCAAATAAATTTGACGTGCATTTATTTACTCAGTGAAACAATTAAAAAGATAAATTATCCCATGTGTGACATTGAAATGTGCAGGCAAGTGAGAGAGAACTATTCGCTATTTCTTTACAACTCTATGCAAGAACTCTTTGTTCCCTTTTTAGCTAAGCAAAGTGTTTCGAACTTCACAAAGAGAAAAGCATATCTTGTTAGGCCATCGCTGAGAACTGTACTTGTCAGTGATGTGAGTGAACAACTATGAATCTTTTGAAATTGTTTTACAAGTTCTGCATACAGAAAATATCTCTTGGGAGCACACTGATGATAAACTACACACTTAAGCTCTTTCAGCTCTAGAAGAGGTCATTTATTCTTAGGTTTGTTAATTGATGCATTTTTGCAAGAATGTCAGGCTGTCCCAGCTATTCCAAAAGAAAATCTCTTTTTACTCTTAAGAGTCTTAGGAATGAGCTCAATATCTTCTGCACAACGTAACTATTTTATTCTTATCCATATTTATTATCTGGCCTTTGTACATGTTATCACTCTAAAACACTTTGCCAGCATGTTCCTATTTACCATTTATTGCTTCTCTTATCTTTTTGTTACTGGCAGGACTCTCACAGAATTGTGTACCTTTTCAAGGTAACACATATTCCATGAGGCAAAGTGCCAAATATCACTCCCTAGGTTACCATCTCTTCTCAAAATATTGATATCCTTCTCTGAGCTTGGCCCAAGAGTTCCATTATATTGGTTGCTAACTACTGATCTCCCCAGTGAGGGCAAGGACCTTGGGGTTCCAGCTATAACAAGCTGTCATGGCTTTAAGAACTGACACAGCCTCTGTCAAGAAAGGAAGATTAAAGTGTAACCTTGTTCTTTAAATTTCACTGCTAATACCATCACCATCTATTAAAAGTGCTGTTTCTTTGGAGGTGAATACCAAAGTATTTCTTGTTCTTTTATTGCTAATGCATTTGAGTTCTCTGTGGATCAAAACTACTTTGAGATATCATCTAACTCCAGTGAGACTAGCCTATATCACAAAATCTCAAGACCAGAGATGTTGGCGTGGATGTGGACAAAAGGGAACATTTTTACACTGCTGGTGGGAATGTAAATTAATACATTCCTTTTGGAAAGATATATGGAGAACACTTAGAGATCTAAAAATAGACCTACCATTCAATCCTGTAATTCCTCTACTGGGCATATACCTAGAAGGCCAAAAATCATATCACAGCAAAGATATTTGTACCAGAATATTTATTGCAGCCCTATTCACAATTGTTAAGTCATGGAAAAAACCCAAGTGCCCATCGATCCACGAATGGATTAATAAACTGTGGTATATGTATACCATGGAATATTATGCAGCCTTAAAGAAAGATGGAGACTTTACCTCCTTTGTGTTTACATGGATGGAGCTGGAACATATTCTTCTTAGTAAAGTATCCCAAGAATGGAAGAAAAAGTATCCAATG
>CAUYPK010037233.1:0-15558 GCA_963574355.1 Loris lydekkerianus | reverse complement strand
GCCAAGACATTTACATTCCACATTTATTAAGTTTCGCATATACCCTTGCAACTTCCTATATTTTAAAATCCTTAAAACAGTCTCTGAAATCTTCCCCCTACTTACATCTCTGGCTTCCTTTCAAACTTTACTATCTAGCTTGACTCAAGTCCTTTGAGTTCCTAATGTCTGCTGAGTGACTTAACGAGCAAGTGAGTTCATTTCCTCTCACAGTTCTTCCTATTTTTGTATATACTGCTGCCGACTATTAGGGCTTCTTCTATCATGTGGTCTTAACCATGGGGCTCAAAGTATAAAATAAAACCAAGAAATTTCCATACCTTATAAAACAAAACTGTTAACTGGGAAGATTTCTGACATGTTACCCAGAGCATACATTGGTGTTATAAAGTAAGTTTTAAAACAAAATTAGGCCTTTTAACTGCTAAGATTCATAGGCTTTCCCCTCTTTTATTCATTTACAGCTTCCAAGACAAGCTTACTTTCTTTTCTCAAATATTTGCTTTGGCTTTATTGAAATAAGTCATCATTAGTTATCAGCATATTTTAAAGAAATGGATGTAGTATAATAATTTTTCTTCATTCATGTGTGAATAGTCCAGGGAAACACTATTGGATAGGTTAATCACAGACAGAATAACCTCTGTCTGCTACAACGCTGTGAAGGGGTAGGAGATGTTGGCAAAGCACCCAGATGCCCTTGAGAAAGCCCCAGCGGAAGCACCAGGGTGCTATCAGATGAAAAATGTCCTGGCTAAGGATGAGGCTTCCATAACCTGCCTTACTTGCTTCACATCATGTATAGATGGTCCACATAAGAGGCAATGAAAATAATTTTCCCCTGGTGTAGAAAAATTAAACAGCTTATTTTATGCATGTATAAAAAAGCTTCATGCCTTTGATTTTAATACAAGATAAGACCAACATCATAAATGGACTTTATTTTATATACCATGACTTACAATATACTGAATAAGGGTTTCCATTAAATACCCTGCACGGTATATTCTCAGCTGCAGCTCTGCTCCCTTCTGTGCACACACACACAAGTCCACTCGCTTACGCAAACACACGCTCATCCATAAACCACACATATATGCATACACACATCCGTTGGTACATATAAAAATGCTGCAGAACTGCACGTGGGCACAGAGGAATGAATTTAGATACAGTAAAACATATTGACATTGGGTGGCGGTTTTATGGAGCTCTTGTTGGTGAGAGTATGTTTTTATTGCAACCTTTCTCTGACATTCTCATGAGAAATCCTTTGATATACTTTGATATCATTGGAAGTGTCTCTCTTCAATCCAACTTTCTGAGAAGAATGGAGGGAAGGAAGGGAAACAGAAACCTACATAGTTTGGACTTCTAAACTGTGCTGGGCATTTTACCTTATTTTTTAGAAAACCTCACATAAATCATGTGAAGTATCATTGTTTGCATTTTACAGATAAGGAAACTGAGGCTGAGGAAGAAAGTAACTTTTCTATTACTCCTTAGATCAATTCAAAACCCACTCCCTGTATCTACTATGTACACACTAGGAATTCAAGAGGGAAACATAATGCTAGTTGTGTGCTCAAAAAATTTTTTAAAGGAAAGGGGAATAATATTAGCATAAATATAATCAGAGAGCAAATACTTTGTCAGAAGTTAAGCCTCAAGGTAAAATATGTGAATTCTATATTCACAAACTAAATATATAAAGAAAGTCATCCCATGCCAAGCAAATTCTTATTGTTAATCAGGGATTTCAAATCCGAATGCCCATGGGGGGAAGAGCAGGTGAAGCGAATGACAGGCGTGGTGAGGAGTGTGTCAAATTGGAAAGTCACATCATTCCTCAAATTACTTGAGAAACTATATTTTTAAAAAGCATTGTGCCCAAATTAAAAATATCTGTGGACTGAATTTAGGGACCAGGCATATGACTCTTTGTAAAGTTATGATAGCCAATCTCTACAAAAACAAAGAAAGCACCCTTTCCTTTGAATTTTTAATTGCAGGTATACAGGTGTGTAATTTATGGTGATAGACATTTAGATGTCTGTAAGTTCTACATTTACGACAATATGAATTGGGCAGAGATCACACTGGGGATTTCCGTTCTGTTTTGTTTTGCTTTTCCTTCAATCTGCTTTGATATTTACCATCTTCCAGACCTAAGATCTGCTGCGGCTATGAGTGTGCATTGGAAGAGCATTGCAAATATTGTGCAGCAGGCTATTAATGATATGAACTCAGAGTGTACATGTCTTGAGTTCAAAATCAGTCGGAGTCTTCATGTGTAAACATGAGAAAGTTATTTGATTTTTCCAAATCTGTTATCTCATCTATAGAAAAAAAAGAGATAGCAAGTGTACTTACCTTACAATACTGTTGAAAGGATTTAATTCAATAATGATTTTAAAAGGTTCAGCACAGTGCCAGGCACATGACTGTCAAATAAATGTGAACTTTTATCTTTATGTCACCCAGGATAAGAGCACAGCTAACGTCCAAAATGATGTCAGGCATGTTGTAGACACAGAGGGATGGTATAGGGATTATCTGCCCCCCCTTTTAACTGCCATCATTCTTAAAATTTGCAAATAAAATTGAAAGGGGTAGGTGCCAGGAGAGTTGGGGAGTCACTGTTCAATGTTTAGAAAGTTTCAATCATGCAAAAAGAAAATGTTCTATTAATCTGCTATATAACAGGTAAGTATATGGTTAACAATATTCTACTGAACACTCAGAAGTAAATCATAAATTGTGTGTGTGTTACCATAATTTAAAACACACAAAAGGGTCAGGTATAAAATCATTATATTTTATATACTATATTCATTTTACATGCATTTTGCATTCATAGTAATATTTTATGAAAAACACACCCTATTAGCAAACATTAATATTGCCAGAGTGACCGCTAATCACTGGATAATTGTCAATTTGCTAAATACAACTGCTGCCTTTGAATGACTGCTTTTACTTTTTATTGGGAGGTTTCAGTTTCAGTCCACAATGGAACTAAAACGCCACTGTGTTAGGGGTGAAAAGCTCATACAACCAGTCTCTCCTGATTTGGTCCCACTGTAAACGAACTGTCTGTTCTTCAGATTAGAGACGAGCAAGATTTAGGATTTACCAACAGACAAATGATGCAATACCTTTTTTTTTTTTTTCTTTCCTACTACTTGAAATGTTTTTAGCAGGAAATTCCTAGGAAAGTTGAATAACAGTGGTTCTAATGTTAATAGTGTGCTGCAAATTGCAAAGGACACTCATGGAAGCCAGGAATCAGGCAGAGGCTGTGTTTAGTTGGTTTATGTTTTCAAAAGTTG
Organism: Loris lydekkerianus; assembly: GCA_963574355.1. Lineage (NCBI taxonomy): Eukaryota > Metazoa > Chordata > Mammalia > Primates > Lorisidae > Loris > Loris lydekkerianus. The sequence goes on along the minus strand of CAUYPK010037233.1, from coordinate 12,226 downwards.
GTCAGTTTATCTGTGTTGAAAATACTCAAAATTAGCACTGGAGACATCAGAATCACTCCCAAAATCTTTCCAGAATGCATTCTTTCCTGTGCCTGGGTGAATCTTACAATATCATTGATAAATACATTATTTATTCAATTGCCTATTCTGTTTCTCCTTAGTGCAGTCTATTAAAATCACATGAAAGCTAAAGATTTCTCAGTTTCTTACTCTGCCAGAGATCCAGAAAGTTTAAGAAAACAACCTGTACTTCAATGCTTTGAAAACATTCCCCAAACAGAAGTAGACAAAGTTTAAGGAAACAATCTGTACTTCAATGCTTTGAAAACATCCCCCAAACAGAAGTAGACATTTCTCTAAACAGAAAAGAAGGAATGCTATAATTTACTACATTACTCTGTATTACTGAGTCCTAAAGGTAGCCCTTTAGCAAAGTTAGTGTTCAGTAAGAAGTAACACTATTGGGATCTGATCAAACTAAAAAGCTTCTGCACAGCAAATCTTTTTTGAAAACAAAATTCAAGCCACAACACACAGCTAGCTATGTGATTCACTAACAAATGAAGTAATCGCACAGCTATGCGATTCACTAACAGTAAGTAAAAGTGAGTAAAGTGCTGACCTGTAATAACATAATAGATGGCAAAGATAAAACGTATAGAAGAATCATTTGTAAAAAACGAATTGTCAAGTATGTTATGAAGGTAATACAAGAATATCTTTCTATAATAAACTTTAGCCAAGTTCTTTTTTTTTTTTTTCTATTTTAGGATGACTAACAAAAGCAAAACAAATTATTATGTAATATAATTTCATAATACATAATTTAAAAATTAAGCATCAGATTCCCAAGCCCTTCCAAGTTCTGAAATCATGTGCGTGAGACTAGTTATATATAAATGCATCATACATCAAGTGAATATTATCAGGAAAATGTGGACAACCAAATTCAAGGCCTGTTTAAAGAAATTTTAAAAAGGAATATTCTATTTTTAAAGTCTGAAAAAAACTAATCAACATTCAGAGATGTCCAGTTCTACCAAAGTATCATGGATTTGGCCAATTCAAATATTGTTAGAGCTATCTAGGAAATTTGTAAAATAGCTATTTTATGCAATAGAAAATTATGTGATATTTCCTAACGAATACTAGTCTGTGAGATTGGATGAGTAACCTAACTTCTGAATGGTTCTTTTCACTTAATGTGTGTTTTGCACACATGTAATATGCTAAGCATCCAAACTTGAGTACTCTCATCTTTTTTTAAATCAGGTGTCTTCTATATTGCTTGGTGGATAATTTAGGAAACGTCAGCTCTTCCAGACATAGAAGCAGCAAGTGTAAGTAATAATTGTGATATGTGTCTGCACATAAATAAAGGCTTTTTTAGCTTTTGTAGGACTAATATATTTTTGGACTTATTTTGTAGAGTGGGTAACTCCTGCATAAAGACAAAGTGATTCTGTTAAGGTCATTCCAGGCATCAAACGAAGGGGTGGTGCACAACTCTGTGCTAAGAAGATGGACTGGAGCTGGTAGGCCCTAACTTGGAAAATATGTGAGTCAGCCTCATAAATTTGTGATCTTGATATTGCTTGAAGATTAGTTTTACTGTGGTAGTAAAAATATCTAGCCATATGGACATGTGCTGAGAACTAGGAAATAAAAGTCAAGCAAGAAGCCTGCAAAGTTTTGCCACTCCTGCGGCCTCAGAAAGTGAATCATTTTGTTTTTCTGGACTTGCAAAGCATAAAATAGCACGACAGACACAATCTGAGTTATAAGCATAGAATTTTCTATAATCAAGTCAGGTTAACATTAAATTGAGCATTTTGTAGTGAAATCCAGGAAATAATAAAATATTCAAATGAATACTGAAGAAAAATCACCTTAATTTCAGGGAAAGGCTCATGCTAAATCATGTACCTTATTTAAAAGTAACCAAATGAAAAAAATACTGATTTTCATTATTTCCACAATCTTAAATTCAAATTTTTCCTTAATATACTGATCATTTATTCTATTAATAATATTTAAAATGTCTTTACGACCTCTTTCTCTCATTTTTATTCTAAAATCTTAAGCTGAAAATTCCATCTTATGTATGACCTAACTGTGTCTATTAAGAGTAATAACAAATATTGATTAAATGCTTATCGCAACACGTGATAAAGCCTTGTTATAAAGGCTTTTCCTATATTGTTATTGTTATTGTTATAACAATTGTTATAATTTTTAGAATGATTCTTAAAAACATGGAAACTGAAATGTGGAGAATTTAAACATCTTTTCCAAGGTCAAACATCGAGTTAATATCACATACAAGACACACTTGCAAGTGATTTATGCATTTTATGACAGTGATCCTTAAAATTTGCAAGTGAGGGTTAATGTTCAACAAAAAAACACACTAAAAATATACATACATTCTAACTTTAAAATACTCAGCACTTAAAATTTTCTACCAGTAGAACAGTATAGAAATTCATAATTTTGATGATTGTTATACTATCCCACTTGATTATGTACTGTAACAAACCAGGACAGCTTAGAGGTTATATAGAATTTTGAGTTCTCTACTTGCAACCCTATACCTTTCCCTCAGAAATGAAAGTGCAGTAGATTAGAAGTGCACGTGGGAGACAGTATGACAGAGATAGATGTACATCACCTATAATTGAATAAATTATTTGCTATCTCATACAAGATACATTCTTAGTACTCCTCAAAATGTTTTCTGTATCCTATGTGGAATTCATCAGTGGGGCTGACTTTGTTATCCTCTGGCTTTTTGTCTAAATTTATCCAATGGGGAGCAGCAGATGAGTGTGGGAAGGAATGAGAATAATAAGATCTGAACATCTATCGCTTTGGCTTATTCCCTATTGGGTCACCGCAACCTGGTTGCTTTCTCTATCCAAGCATACAGCTTCTGTCAGTCTTGATGTCGACCAGCAGTGTTTTCCCTTCACAGAGCCCTTACTTCCTTTTGAGAAAAGGTGCTAAGAGAACCTCATGCTTGCTCCGTCCCCAGGCTACTGCACTGTTTTATCCTTTGTAGCTTTTTGTACTCTGATATATAAGTGTTTTCTTTGTTAAACTCTTCCCAAATTACAAAAGTTCCCTGTGCCATTTCCCACAGGGACCTTGACTGACACCCACACCATAATCAAAAATAACTGAATTATGAAATAACTTTCACATGCATTTCCTTTAGCAAGATATTGGACGAATTATATGTTCCAGTCCAATATTACCTATCACTATGCACCCTCACGAATTGTAATGTGTAATAGACCAGATTATTATTCAGTCAGCGTTCACTCTCCTTCCATCCCAGTAATGCTCCTGCATTATTGTGACAACTGAGCTGCACTCACTGGACTTGACCATATCATGTGATTCAGCCAAAGAAGTAACAGCAGATGTGATGAACGCAGGGATTTGAAATACTGCTGATGGTTTGTCTCCTTCTCATGTGCTCCTGTGTGATTCAAGACACTAAGAACATATCTTGGGTGGATTATGCACCAACTTGGAGCATAACTGTGTATGCTCTTTTTAAAGGCTGAATAATATTCTATTACATGTATATTGCCAATTTTCTTCATTCATCTATGGAGAGACATTTAGATTGTTTCCATGTAATAGTTATTGTAAATAATGCTTTTTGAACATGAGGGTGCAGATACTTCTTTGAGATTCGTATTTCAGTCCTTGTCTATATATACCCAAAAGTGTGATTGCTGAATTCTATAAAAGTTCTAGTTTTAAATTTTTGAGGTTCTTGATCTATAAAGAAGACTCCTCCAGATGACCTCTATTTTAGAGCAACATTGAGTCTACACTGGAAGACAGTTACATGAATATGTTGTGACAGCTCAGTATGACATGGACATTTATCAAATTAATATTTGCATGGAAGCTCAGAGCAATGCACTTCCTCTAGAAGCACATTCTCTTGAAGCAAGTTTCTGTGTTGAACTCAACTTCACATTGTTCTCAACTGCTTAAAAACAAACATATCACTAAATTATATTGCTTTTGCAACTTCAAAGTCTTCTTCAACAGAATTCTTACCTTTTAAATACAAGGGAAATAGTGCAAATGAGTTTGAGATGCCTTCCAGGTAGTTAGATAAAATTTTATCATTAATTATGTGAACTCTGCCCATCTTGATTGCAAGTTTTACTCAAAGAAGGGTATCCTTTCTTGCCTAGGATTAATATTCATCTGTTTTATGGCTCTTATCTTTTTCTTTGTATTTCTTTACAAACCTTACATACATTTCCTCAGCAATTTGGTACTGTGCTAAAAAAAATAAAATTATAAGAGCCTATAATATAGATATGCATCTTGTCATAATTCAGTTTATATTGTAGTGGGGTAAACCAACATTAATATACAATACAGTATTACCGTATACACTCGAGTGTAAGCTGAGTTTTTTCGGCACAAAATTTGTGCCAAAAAACCCAAACTCGGCACAAATTTTGTGCTGAAAAAACTCGGCTTATACTCGAGTATATAGGTAATTTGTTAATAATCACTATAGAGAAACACATTGTATTTTCTATACATGAAATTTTTACATTTCTTTTTTTTTCCTTTCTTTTTTTTTTTTTTTTTTTTGTCAGCTGTGGTATAGTACCATGAGGTCAGTACTCACAGCAACATGAATCTCTTGGTCTCACACAATTCACTTACCTCAGCCTCCTGAGTAGCTGGGACTACAGGCACCCACCACAATATCCCGCTATTTTTTTTTTTTTTAGAGACGGGATGAGTTTCTCAGGCTGGTTTCAAACTCATGAGCTCAAGCAATCTACCCTACTCAGTTTCCCAGAGTGCTGGGATTACAGAAGTGAGCCACTGTGCCCAGCTACTTTTTACATTTCATTCTATCTTTGTTTTTGTGTATGGTTCTATTTCTTTTCTATGTAAAAATGTTTAAGTTTTTTTTTCTATCTTATAAACAAACTATTCACTTCAAAGGAAAAACAAATGATCCTTTTTAGTTGCTTCCCTATTTTTGTGCTGCCCTTCAACTCATCCTTCATACTTACAGACTTCCAATGTCAAACTTATTGGACCTCTATTTTTTTCTGTAACATTCACTAGATACCACTTTTTTGAAAATATCCAATGTTCTACACTTTTCTTACCCTATGAGAACTGTGGTCTTGCAATCTTAAAGACTTAAAGACTTATATATAAATACCAACATATTAAATGCAACTCTATCTTTTTGTTTTTATCCCAAAACAATCTCAACAGAATAAAATAACACAAGAGACTATAATAATAGACCTAAGTCAAATCAACACTAAATCACTGAAAATGAAATTACCTGCAAATCCATAGTAGATAAGCAATGACTTAAGGGAAAAATTGCATTACCCTTAGCTAAATATTCAAAACCAAATTGTGGAGTGATAGAAAATTCTTTTTTTTTTTTTTTTTTTTTTAAATCTACTTTAACTGATATGATTTTCAAACTTTACCAATAACTCCTGGAACGATTTTTTCACAAGACTTGTGTTTATATACATGTGTATGTGCATAAGGATGTATGTGTGTATATCACTGGGTATCACAGCAAATTATATCTTTAATGTGGATAGGCACATACTCTTTCATTTACCTTCCACATTGATATAAATATTATGTCACATTTTGCCACAAATTTACTAAGATGTTTAAGATTCAGTAATTTTATCTCAGAGAAAAATTAAAGGTATATATAAATTACTTCTATTAAAATGTGGCTAAGAATAAGCTCTCAAAAAACAATTTTGCTTCCAACAAGGTTTATGGTTTTAACATAATTGTTATTACCAATTATATGTTAATAACAATTTAACATAATTGTTATTACCAAGAGCGTATTTTGAAATGCCCCTTCCCTTAACTAATATATTTCTTTAGAAATATTTTGTTGGTTTTTTATCTACCTGATATTTAGGTCTTGGATCACAGTGCTCTGGGGAAAGCTATGTTAGTTGCCTCACAAATAAAATGATAAAAATTATCATCTTTACAGCGAGAAATGAAATTGAGACTTAAGATGAAGGCAATTTTTTAAAAATGAATATCCACATACCAGTAATGAATCTCGGGAGGAAGGAGGTAGTCAAATATTAATGTATTATGTAGGTTAAGGTCAAATTGCAAGAAAAAATAAATTTCTTCCCTATCTTCCCATATCTACTTTTGAACCTCTTGGGAGAGACAATGAGCTAATATATGTATGTTAGTTAAACCAGAAAAAAGTTATACTTAAAAATGGTGGGCTTAGCATCTTAGCACGTGCAGAAGTAAATCACTGTAATTGGCAATGTGTCCTGTTTATGAATGGATGTGGCACATTTAAGAAGACAAACAAGCAGAGGTAGCACTCCCCAAACTCTCCCTCTTCTCTCATGTGGTTTAGAACAAACCCAGAAGTCCTCACATGTGCCAAGTACATTATGCAGCAGGTCTATGGATTTGAGGTCAGAAGACACGCTTGTATGTCTGTAAGAAAAGGCAAGGTAAAGTGTTAGTACATGCTGCAAGTAGAAAGCCTAAGCCAAAGGGAAAAGATAGCACTAAAATTATATGGACCACTAATGGAATCTGATGTCAGAGAAAATCACTAGGAAGGAGACAGATAAAATCTGATCCCCTAAGTTTTTTTACTGTGAACTACACTAATCATGGAAACTGTCACAGTAAATTCTGGAAACAGAGGCGGATGTCTAATGGTAAGAGCCAAAATTATGTTCAGTGTGGAACAAGTAGAGCTTGTGGATCTAATACATGTATAAGCAAGGGGGACCCAGGATCAGCACCACAAGAATATCTAACTCACTCGTATACTTACAGAATAACAAGTGGCCAGAAGATCAAAGGAAAAATATAAATGGACTTTAAAGGGAGATAGATCAGACTATAAGATTAAAATGACAATATTTATTCATAAATAAACTGTGTTGCTTTAATTAAGAATATAGTGAATTAATTTTAAGTCTTTTTTTCCTCTACTATCAGTGAGAATAAACTCTGGAGGGAAATTAGCTTAATTTTAGATTACTTTTAATTGAATGATATCCAGTTATTTATATTTTCTCAGTCTGGTATAAAGACCTGTTCTTTGTTCTTTATGTATTCTCATGCTATATATCATCTGGTTAAACTTTACTCACTTTATATAAACTTCCACACTATTAAGATATCCATTCAATTTATTTCCCTTCACCAAATCTACACAAAAGTATAACAACTTATAAAATGTTACAGAGGTAGGCTGAATTGCAGCATGACAAACTCTCCCCACTCAAAGCAATTATAGAGCCAGAAAAAAAATGATCCAAATAACTCAAAGCAGCTGTTATAAATATGTTTCGAGATATTTTTATATTATATTTTATTTTTTAGAGATATTTTTAAAGGTTAAAAAAGATAAAAGAAAGCACAATTATAGTGGCTTGATGAATAAGATACTTCAACAAAGAAAACTTAAAAAATGTAAAAAAAAAAATTTTAGAGACTAAAAACATAGTAATTAGAATGTACTAAACATTCTCAACAGGGTATGAAATGGCAGAAAGGCAATAAACTCAAGCTCATACATGTGCAATCTACACAGCTAATCAATTTTCCAAAGAGAATAGAGATTAAAATAAATTGAAAAGAATTTGAGAGAAAACATGTCAGTATCAAGTATCCCAGCACATATGCAATAGAAGGGGAAGGAAAAGGGAAGAGAACAAAGGGAAATGGTAGAAACATTGAATACATTATAGACAAATTATCAAAATGTGATAAAAAACATTAATGCATTGATGCAAGCAATTGAATGAATATCCAAAAGAATAAACACAAAGATATTCACACTTAGTTTATAGTCCAACTGTTGAGAATGGGCACAACTAACAGCTGAGTTTTCATCAAAACAATAATAAATGAAAACAGTGGAATGACACACAAAATTACTAAATACTAAAAAATGTCAGTCAAGAATTCTGTATCTAGCAAGACAGAACTTCCAAGGTAAAGCTAAACTAAATACGTTGATGGATAACTGAAGACTGAGAGAATTTATTACTGGCACAGGAGAATTATAAAAAGCCTTTAGGCTAAATGAATGTGCACCATATGATAAGATGAGTAGTCAGGAATATAAAGGGATGAATATGCTAAGTATTATGTAAATAAAATGGCTTATAAATATACTTTCTTATTTTTTTAATTCTTTAAAATATAAATTAGTATGGAGCAATAATTACTAATATGTTATTGGGCTCATAGATAAATAGACATAACATTTATGAACCTAATAGCACAGAGACGAGAGAGGAGAAAGAAGTTTGCTGAGATGCTCTTATATTTTACTGGAATTAAGTAAGTGCTATTAAGAAATAACTCATAGTAAATTTTGATGCACTTTTTTTTTTTTTGAGACAGAGTCTCACTATGTCACCCTCAGTAGAGTGCCATGGTGTCCGAGTTCAACAGTGACCTCAAATTCTTGGGCGTAAGCGATTCTCTTACTCAGCCTCCCAAATAGTTGGGACTACGGGCACCCGCCACATCACCCAGCTATTTTTTTTTTTTTTTTTTTTCACTTTCTGGCCGAGGCTGGGTTTGAACCTGCCACCACCCAGCTATTTTTTTGTTGGAGTTGTCATTGTTTTATTTTTAGCAGCTCTGGGCCAGGTTCGAGCCCACCAGCCCCAGTGTATGTGCCTGTCACCCTAACCACTCAGCAACAGGCACCGAGCCTATGATGCACTTTTAATCCAAAGAATAATAGTACACACAAGTGTACATACTTACAAATAATTACACAAAATGTAACCTGATTGTTGGGCTCTCATATTAATCTGAAATAAAACATTAAAAAAATATATAAATAATGAACCAAAAAAGTTCAATGAATTAATGAGAGTAGTAGAGTAATACACAGGTAGTTAATGCAAAGGAAAAAGGAAACGGGAAATAGGATCAGAGAAACAAAGAAAGATAGGTAAATAATTAAAAATAATAAAATGGTGGAAGAAATTTTAAATATGTCAAAAGAAAACCTACAAATCTCAAAAGGTAGAATTTATAAGATTTTACAAGAAAAAGAATTACAAGAAAAAGAACACCTGAGTGTATGCCAAAGATGTGTCATGACTTGAATTGAAAGATGTAAATACACTGAAGGTAAGAACATAGGAAAATATATACCAGGAAGAAATAGCTACAAGAGAATTTGAATAACTTACATTAATACTTGACAAAATAAGCTTTAACATATAAATAATATTGCCAGTAATAGTGACGTAGTTTACTATACAATGGGTAAATTCATCAGAAATATATAACTATGATAATTCTGTATATAACAAATAAAAAAACTTTATAAAATAAAAGTGAAAATTTAAAAAAATCAATTATTCCACTATAAAATATGGAGGCATTCGTGCCCCATTGTCAATAAGAATGTATGAAATACCTAACCTCAAACATCAAAATAGGGCGGTGCCCCTGTGGTTCAAGGAGTAGGGCACCAGCCCCATATACGGGAGGTGGTAGGTTCAAACCCAGCCCCAGCCAAAAAAACAAACAAACAACAACAACAACAAAAAAAAAAAAAAAACACAAAAATAATACCGATGACTTGATACTACCAACCAAGTTTACTAACAGAAATTTGTAAATATTCATTCAAATTCTTCAGATGACACATCATATTCTAACCAGGAAGAACATTCACCAGGATAGACTATAATATGATGGACCCCAAACAGGTACCGTTACATTTAAATTACTTAAAATAATTCAAACTATGTTCTCTCAATAAAAGAATTAGATCCATGATTAGTGATTGAAAATAAATCTGGTTCTCCAAATATTGGAAATTAAACATTTCACATTTATATACAAGTGAAAAACAAAAATAAGACAAGAGAAATAAAAAAAAAAAATACTTTAAACTGAATAAAAACAAAAATGAAGCCTATCAAGCTTTGGGGGGCACCGTAAAGCAGTGGTTAGAAAGAAATCACTAATTTTAAATGCCTGCATTAGGAAAGAAGTAAACTTTCAAATCAATAACTTAATATTCCACCTTAAGAAACTAGAATGACGGGCAGTGCCTGTGGCTCAAAGGGGTAGGGCACCAGCCCCATATGCCGGTAGTGGTGGGTTCAAACCCAGCCCCAGCCAAAAACTGAAAAAAAAAAAAAAAAAGAAAAGAAACTAGAATGACAAGAGCAAATTAAATCAAATCAAGGGGTAGGAAGAAATTACTGGAAATTAAACTGATAACAATTAAAATTAAAGAATCCACAGTTCGTAGTTTAAAATCGTCAACAAATTGACAATCCCTTATTTATAGTATCAAAGAAACTAAGACTGAAAAAAAAAAATCAAAATAATGAATTAAAGGTAGAGCAACTCTACTTATGTTATAAAAAAATTAAAAGCATTTCTTGAAATTTTTGGCCACAAAGTATAAAGTTACACAGCAATGGAAATTTAAAAACTGACTAAAGAAGAAATAGAGAGTGAAAATATAACTGTAAATATATAATTTTTTCGATAAAAGACTAGATCCAGAAGATATCTACATTCATTTCTATCTATCCCCAAAACTAGAAAATGTGACACCAATCCTACACAAATACTTTCTGAAAACAAGTGTAGAAACTATATTTTCAAATTCATTCCTTGAAGCCAGTATCACTTGGTTACCAAAGATGAATAAATAAAACACACTAATGCATTGATCAATATCTCCTAGAAAAATAAACACATGTATGCTTGAAGAAGTATGAGCAAACCAAATTCAGGAATATATAAAAGATTACAAAGTAACACCAAACAAGATTTATTCCAGGAATATAAGTTTGGTTTAACATTTAAAAATCAATTAACGTCATGTTCCACAGAAGAATGAAAACCACACGATCATTATAATAAATACAGTAAAAGGAACTTTCAAATCCCAAAAGCAACAAAGACAAACGCTCTCAACAAACTAAGACTAGATGTGAACTTTTTCAACCTGATAAAAGAATCTATCAAAACCCTAATTTACATCAGACTTCATTGTCAAAACTTGAATACTTTTCCTTAGAGACTGGGAAAAAGCAAACGATTCCCACTCCCATGACTTCTTGAGACAGTGCAATAAGAAACAAAATCAAAAGGAAAGGCAAGAAAATATTGCAGTCTAGTTTTTAAAGAAAGAGAATAGACTATTTGGTTATCCTTTGGTTATTTACACATGACATGATTGTTAATGTAGAATATCCAAAAGAAACTCAAAGTAAAATCAAACAATTTGAGGAATGTTTCATAGTGCAAAATCAATATGAAGTATCTTTCTCCATGCTAACAATAATAGACAATCTGAAAAATAATTAAGAAAGCAGTTTCTTTCACAGTGACTGGCCTTAGGAAATTAGGAAGAACATTCTGAATATAAGTTACTGAATTCAGCTCATTAATTACATATCTCATTGATAAACAGTGACATTAGTTGGTACTTATAAAAAGCAATAGCGTGGCACCTGTGGCTCAAAGGAATAGGGCACCAGCCCCATATGCCAGAGGTGGTGGGTTCAAACCCAGCCCTGGCCAAAAACTGTAAAAAAACAAAAAACAAAACACATATAAAAGCAATAGTCATTGAATCATAATGTACTGCCACATAAACCTGATCAATCTGATAGGAGTCAAACATTTTTCCATGAATGAAAATTATGAAATAGGTATAGGATTTTCTCAATCCTGGCATCTGATGATGTATGAGCAGTTTGAGAACGTTTTGTAAGAAAGTGTTCAAGTTTGTACTTCTTCTAATTTAACAAGGGTTAATATTAGTTATAGAAAAATGAGATAATATTTGTTAGTATTAGTTACACTGATTATTTATTTATTTTTAAAATGGAATCATATGAGGTTTAGGAGATATTGGGGAACATCAGAAAATAAACAAGGAGATGGTAAGATGATAACACAGAAGGCATTAAGTACTGTATATACTAGAGTATAAGCTGACCCGCGTATAAGCCGACCCCCTTAATTTTACCCTAAAAACTGGGAAAATTTAGTGACTTGAGTATAAACCGAGGTGGAAAATGCAGCAGCCACTGGTAAATTTCAAAAATAAAAATATATACCCAAAACAATTACAATAATTGAGGAATCAGTAGGTTAAATGCTTTTCAATATTTATTGCTAAAGAAAA
>CAUYPK010037232.1:0-30523 GCA_963574355.1 Loris lydekkerianus | reverse complement strand
TAAAAGTAGCACTTCTCCTGTAAAAATAAACAGATGCCTCCCTTTTTGGCAGTTAATAGGACTAATCCCCTTCTTGTTGAGGCAAGTATTTAAAGTCTCTTGCCGAAACCCAAATTTTTTTTTTTTTTTTTACTTTTTTAGCATTATTATTATTACTATTATTATTATTATTATTTTATTATTATTAATCCATAACTATATATATATATTTTTTCAATGACACAGAGGTAAAAATATTCCTTTGAAATGTGTGTTATTCAAGCCACAGATCTCCTCAGATTGACTATAATTCACACATTTATTGTTTATGTTTTATGAAATAATAATGTTCCAGGCAGTGGCTGAGACACGTGCCTCTGCCCTGGGTTGCACACCAGAGGTTATGCAGCACCCTGACGGACAGGAGCGGGAGCGTCCCTGTGCTTAAAAGAATGAGATAAAAAGAGATGAAGGAAGGGGAATGACAGACTCAGCTGATCACTTTGATCACTTTTATAGATTGCTTGGCAGTAGGGAAAAAAAATCATAGACATCGCTTTAAGTTTTCAAAGGATTAGCACTGGCCTAAGTTGTTCCCTAAACCCCTTCTTAGCATTATGCCTCAATTATTTGACTTTTTTGTTAGCAAACGCCAATCATTCCCAGGCGTCCCTCATTATCAAGTCAAAGCATTTGCCTTCCCAACCTCAGATTGCAGCTTTTCCCAGGGCTTATTGATGGTTTTAAGGAGAACCAAACTTTCCTGATAAGATATTTTATACTTTGAAAATCCTTTTAAGAACAGCAGGCTATAAGTGTTCAAGATTAATTCTTTCCCTCCATCGTGTGCAGATAAACTTGGGGAGGCTTTTCTAGTATAACCAGGAAAACTTTCTGTTGCAGTAACCCTTTCTGACGGTGACTCAAGAAATTGGTTGTTTGTATAATAAAGAAAATATACGTTAAAAAAAAGGAGTGAGCTTGGAACTGCAAGTTAAAACTATAGTATATTATTAAAAACCATAATGATGATATCCGAAGGGTCAAGTACACTAAATTTTCTCATTTCTGATGAACATCAACATTGCTACACTTTTTTAATTTTAAATTTATTTTTAGTTCAGTGTCCTGCACATAATGACAATTCAAAAAATTGTAAAGAAGATAGAAGGGTCTGGTGATCCAGAGTTTGGGCACTTCTATTTAGAAATAACCAAATTCAAGGTATATATTTGCACTTCAATGCAGGCTAATCAGGCATCTTTATCAAGTGGTAAAGCTGTGCTCTACTCAAAGTTTAACATGGAATGGTTAAAGGCAAGGACAACTTTCAGGTGCCCTTATCAACATAGTTAGCCCCAATTGTATTTTCCAAAGATGTTATCAAAATGGTAATTCTATGCTTTCCTTTCTGTACCTAGACTAGGTTTCATAAAGGTAGAATTATTATTATAAATATATTAGGGGGGAAACTATTTCAATTACTGGGAGAATATGTAACTCCAAGTCTATTTATTTCAATTTATTCAACTGTCTTGATATATTCGTGCACAGAACTTTATAAAGAATGAATAAATTCACCTTGAAATTCTACCAATTGACTTTGGCTGGGCTAGACTGTGAGAGGAATCAGAGTCTCTTTTTGAAATAAGCCTTGACAATGCTGATCAAAACAAAGAGGCTATTCATTTATTAAACTGACAGTTCAACCTGGGCTTCAAGCTTATGGTATGATGGGGCCTGGGGTGTTAGTCATGGCCTGGGGTGCTGGCCTCTACCAGATACATTTTTGCTACTCACACACTCAGAGCCTATATCTGATGCTGTGACATTTCCTAGGGCATTGGCAGCTGTTCAGATGTCAAGCAGCTGGTGTGAGAACTGTCATCCACTGCAGGTTATTATTCTATGACTGACATGTTAGCCTAGAGAATTTTTTCAGAAAACCACCTTGGTTTCCCTTTAGTTACTTACAATCTATCAGAAAATTCAGCAAAGTGATGTATCATGGATAATAACTCTATTAAAATAAAATTGTGCATGCCATGGTCAAGTCAGTTACTAGTGATTGTGAGAGGGATGTGAAACGTGTGTTCTGAACTTTTCTGTTCGTATAGCTAATACACCACACTTTGTGAATAGATCATTTATTTTTTGTAAGTGAAGGTTAATTCCACGATCTAACTTATAATAGGTGACATGCTATAATGCCATCTTTTATTCTCTAAGGCTGCTGTAGACACTGGAATAATCTTGGCAATGGCAATGTGAGTGTATTGGTTGTAAGGAACCAGGCCATTGATGTGATTTCTGGCCATCCAAAAGCTGTGCAATCATTATTCTAATGATTAGAGCTGAACATTGAGCAAGAGAGGATCAACATCTATGGCATCATCTCGACCTCTTAAACACACTGAGAAGCATTTTAGTGAAAGTATTCTTTCTTGAAACACTGATTGCTACATCTTAAACCAAAGGGTTTTATCTCCTATCAGTACATTTGGTTGAGAAATCAATAGAATTCAGCAGAGACTAGCATAAGGAATGTCAGAATCACATCATGATTTGAAGAAGGAGGAGTATGCCTTCAAAATAGAATTAATCCAAAAAGCATACAGATGAGTAGGAATAAAGTTGTTTGAATCTTTAAATGAAGACAGCAAAGCACCATATGGCATAGTTTCAGTCACAACTAGGAGCCTGGATATCCCAGAGCTGTTTGTTTGTTTGTTTGTTTGTTTTTAATTTTCCTTTATTAAGCTTGGGATCTTAAACACTCAGGCTGGTTTTGAACTCGTGGCCTCAAATGATCCTCCTGCCTCCGCCTCCCCAGTCGCTGAGACTACAGGTGCCAGCCACTAAGTCCCAGTTCCAAAGCTGTTACTAAATCACAACTTCTCTCAAAAGACAAGTCCATTCAGGTTCAATTAGGATTACAAAGAGAAACCTATGAAATTTAAAATATTTTAGTAAAAAGAGAGAAACAGGGGCTGATGAAAATAATGGTGGCATTTTGCTATTTTTTGATTCTTTAATTTCTGGCTGAATATTTGCATATAGTCATGGTACCTATAAGCATCAATCCTGATATAATTGATTTTTATTGTTTGTCATCTCTTCGTATAGTCATTTCCAAATTTATATAACTTTGCTATAAATTTGTGTTAGGCCACATAATTTAGGTAGAGCTGAATCAACCCCCAAGACACAGGGAAACATGACCTGGGCTTACGTGGATCACTGTCTTACACCCCCCTCACCATGTGACAAATGACTACAGCTGGGCTACATTTGGTACTGAAGTTCCAGTTTTAATTGTTGGGAAAGTGTTCAAGGGCTATAAATCAGCTTCTTCACTGCACTTTATAGACAGCTTCTGTACAAGTTGAACTATTACAGAAGAAAAATGAACACAGCTAAAGAGAGAGCCTGAGAACATGCATTGAGACTCTGAAATCATCTCCATTTGAAACCAATACAATCTACAGTCTCTTCAGTTTTGTAAGCAAATAAACCCTGTTTCACTAAGTCAATTTGCAATGACTTTATTTGTACCTCGTAGACTGTTAATTTTTAGGTAAATGTTCTAAATTATTATTAAGTTCTCTCTTCAAAAGTTCTTATATATACATATTTATATTTGAAAAGAATATCATCAAAATAGATTTGCACGAATTTTTTTAAGGACACATTTCACCTGGAATTTTTAAATATATTTTATTTATTTTATTATTATTATTTTTATTTATTTATTTATTTTTTTTTTTTGCAGTTTTTGGCCAGGGCTGGGTTTGAACCCACCACCTCTGGCATATGAGGCTGGCACCCTACCCCTTTGAGCCACAGGCGCCTCCCAAATATACTCAGTAACCCACCCCAAACACACACATATATAGTTCTGTCAACACAGAATCTGGGTAGTCTGGAAATCCATGATCTTGATTACTTCTTTTTAGATTTTAATTTATTTCAGCAACCTTCCCTTTATATATTAGAGATATAAAAGTGGTCTGAATTTGCCAATTATAATCAATCTTCACATACATAAAATACATAAACATATACACAAAGTATAGATAATAAAAATTCATTAATGTTTGGGGAATTTAAGACAAATATAGAACTATGTAAAATAAAATATACAAAGAAATCTTCTCAGATAAAATACTCAGATATATATATGTATGCATAAATAATTGCTTATATATTTATAAGCATGTATGTAATCTTATACATGTATAAATATATCCTCATTTTCATAGCCTTCTCTTAATATTTTGATTCTTTTAATCCTATCTTTTCCTTGAATATTATAATTTTGTTGCCTTAAATATGACAACTATTGCATAAGTAATTTTTGCTTGTGTTTATTGGATTCTTGGTCACTTTGGATATCTGAGATTAATCATTAAAACAGTTACCTACATGATTTTTTTCAAGTTGATTATTCATTCTCAGATTTTTTTCCTATTGCATATCCAATTTACAGTCCTTTGAAAAATTATATATGTGTATCTATACACCTATTCATATGTTATCTCTCTATCTACATGAGAGTGGGCAGGAGAGAGAAAGGGTGCAGGGAGAGAGAGAAAAACCCATTATCTAGTTTTGCTTCTTGCTTTGAATTTAAACTTTGGCTACCTCTCCCCCCTTACTCTATTTAAAATAACTTCTGGATACTACTGTATGTTTCCTTAGAGATTTTTCTGAAACCACAATAACAACAACAATAAAAGACACAACACAACTAAAAAGTGTTTTGGTATTGAATCTACTCTAAGTCAAAAGATTTTTTCCCTCTGGAAGTGATGCTATGTTGAGGGTGACTGGTAAGAGAGAGAGTCAATTAGCTTCTTGACCCTTAGTCAAGTGTAATGTTCAAGGTTGTAAAGTCATACCTTCCAGGCAGAAATAAATTACCCTGTTAAAAAACATGGTTTTGACACCATGAAGCATATACAGCAGGAAATTCTTACATTAACAGATGTGTTTATTTTCTTTAAAGTATAATATCATCATCAGATAATAAGTTACAATGTACTTGTAACTTTTTCATTTTGTCTAAACCTCACATTAAATTTATATTTTGGCTCAGTTAAAAGCAACAATCTAGCCTTCATCCAGTCCCATTTTAGATTTCACATATCAATAGTTATCTTCAAATTACTCAGTTCAAAATGATGAGAGTTCAGAGTATTGTGACTAATTATTTTAGTTTATTTTCTGATTTAAGATTAAACTAAGCCATTGGTCATTTCTCATGGTGTTGTTTATTCTTATGGACATAGCAAATTATAAAGGTTAACTGCATATCTTTTTTAAAAATGGGTCTTATGCAAATAGGCATCAGCTTGGTATTTTTTTGTTTTCCTTTGAAGTATTCATTTGATATTACCCTGAAGTTTTCTAATGTTAGCAATCAACATCAAGATCCGTGTCAGGATTTTGCCTCACATCACAAGGAAACTACCTAGAAATAAACTAACTAGAAATAAAATTTTGTGCAAGTACAAAGCATTTATGAGTGTCAAAGGAAGCAACTCTTCGTGGCCAGAATGTGACTTCTGAAGAGTCTTTTATATATTTTAAAAGAGATTTTAATTCATCAAAAATGAAGTTTTGTGCATTTACGTCAGGAAAGAAAGGGCATGAAAATGTTCCTCATTGTTTATTCCTGTCAGTTGACTTGTTTTGATTCAGGTTATCGAGAATACTGGGTTCTCTGTTGACTGATTCTAAATGCTTTCCTGTTTTTCTCTTCTATTTGCTGTGATATTTTGTTTTATTTTTTAGAAAGAAGAAATTATTTTAGTGTTGAAATGTTTTTGTAGAGTTCAGTGGCTAACCTGTGGTCCTACTTTCATCTTTTCTTACACTTAATAGAGAACAAAATCTGCAGTGTTCAGGCGCAAAGCCTTTCCTTCCATACCGGTGATTTTTCTTCCTCCCTCCCCTCAGCCAAATTGCTGATCCAGCATCAGATTCCATTTGGATGGCTGAACACCACATCTTGTCAGTTTTACAGTCTCAAATTTACCCTAATTGTCCTCTCTCAGGTGGCAGCAGTCAAATGACTGTGATATTGGAAGTATTTCCTATTAGAGCAATGAGTTGAAATTCTCCAGCCCTGTCGGCCGTACTACATACAAGCGATAATGAACAACCTTACAATTAAATAGACACCATTTTTGAGTTCCTTTATAAACAGCAGGACATAGTCATATTACTTAATCACCAGAAAGCAACTGATATAAAGAAGCTGGCATTCCCTTCTAACGCGGACACTCTAGAAGAGTCTCCTTGGAATTGATTCTTTTATCTCTAATGACAGCCTGCCACTGGGAAATAAAGAAGTAACACTTCTTATACTTAACCTGCAACATGTTTCTTTTCCCCTTCCTAATACTACAGACATTAATTAATTATCTATTTCTTTACTTGTAATCAAAGATTAAAAATTAAAAAACCTAGTTTCATAGTTGCTAGTCCATATGAAAAAAAGACAATATGTTCTTGCTTTAAATGAACCTGAACAGAAGCTTCTCTGAAGAAGACAGGCACATGGTCTATAGACACATGAAAAAATGCTCATCATCTTTAATCATCAGAGAAATGCAAATCAAAAACACTTTGAGATACCATCTAACTCCATTTAAGAGTAGCCCACACAACAAAATCCCAAAACTACAGATGTTGGCGTGGATGTGGAGAAAATGGAGCACATCTGCACTGCTGGTGGGAATGTAAACTAATATGTTCCTTGGATTCTGCCATTGGATCTTGCAATTCCTCTACTAGGAATACATCCAAAAGACCAAAAATCATTTTGTAAAAAAGATATTTGCACCAGATTATTCATTGTAGCTCAATTCATAATAGTCAAGTCATGAAAGAGGTCCAAGTGCCCATAGACCCATGAATGGATTAATAAATTATGGTATATGTATACCATGGAATACTATGTAGCCTTAAAAAAGACAAGGACTTTACCTCTTTTATGTTTACATGGAGAGAACTAGAACATATTCTCCTGGGTAAAGTATCTCAAGAATGGAGGAAAAAGTATCCAATGTACTCAGTACTTCTATGAAACCAACTTACATTTACTCACACTTTCTTATGAAAGATAGAACACAACTATAGGCCAGGATGAAGGAGAAAAATGGAGTGGGAAGGGTGGGGGGGGAGTTTGATAGAGACAGGGTAAATGACGGGACCACTGCTACAGAGCATATTGCAAGGGTACAAATATAATCTGTCAAGTGTAGAACATAAATGTCTTAACACAATAATCAAGTAAATGAGGCAAAAGCTGTTTTGCTGTAAGCAGGTCAGATTGTATAACAAAATCAACACATTGTACCCCACATATGCATAAATGTATTCATGATCTATGTGTATATGACTTAATAAAAAAAAATTAAACTTTCTTCATTTGCACCTACAATTCCTCCCTCTGAATTCAGTGTGACCAACCACAAGTAGATTGTCAGTGAAGATATTTTTTTTTAAGCCGCTTCATAATTACAAAGGGGCAATTACTTACATTAATGTCCAAATTATCTTTTGTGAGAAATATTATCTTTTTAAAAATTCTTTATTACTGTTGGGTGGATGGTTGAATGATGCAGAACTTGTAAATAATTTCTTATATATACAATCTCTGTACGATTCCTGTTTTTAACTTTACTCTTTGTTAGAACTTTAAGTCACAGAAGGTAGTAGTCAATTAGTATGATAGCTGGATTTTAAAGCATAATGCAATATATTGAATTGAAAAGTAAAAGGTGCTCTATTACTGTACTTTGACCTTAAAACAACTAATTTACTTGCAAAAAATGATCAAATCTATTTTTTCTTAGTATCTCAAAATTGCCAGGCAAATCATCAAAGTATATTATATGAAAAAGACTGCTTGTGTTTGGACCAGGGATGTCCAACCTGTGGCTTGCGAGCCGCATGTTGATCTTATGAGAACAATTTTTTCTCATCTGTGGGGTCAGAAATCACAAAAAGCATGCATGGACCTTTTTGGTGTTAATCATCTTTCCTTAGTGTTTGTGAATTTACTGTGTTGTCCAAGATAGCTCTCATTCTTCCAATATAGGATGGAAAAGAAAAAAGGTTGGACAACCCTAAATGTAGTTCATTCTTTTATTACTGTTTTCTTTTCTTTTTTTTTTTTCAATAAAGGTTTATATAACAGTACATAGAAAAAAAACTGACATTGATAATATTCAAAAAGCATTGGTAATATGCAAAGACAACTTACTAAACTAACTGATGCAATCAACAAATAAATAGGCTGGAAAGGATTGGGGGAAAATGTATCATATAGATTTGAGTGTTAGATTATATGACAGCAGCAAAAAAATAACTACTGCTGAATATTATAGTGTTAAACACGATGCTGGGATATTTGAGTGTCAAAAAGTACTATTGAACGGCAGCAGTAGTTCTAGGGACAGACACCAGGTCCCTGAGCATACCTTTCTCAATCAGACTGAGGAACTGGCACCACATCAGGGATCTTCCGAAGCACTGGGGCTTGGAGCAGGAGGACACAAGGACCAGCCTGGGTGGCTATTCCTACCAGCCCCTCAACCAAGATCCTGAACAAGAGGAGGCTGAGCTGTCACTAGTGGGGAAATGGAGATGCAGTTGCCACAGCCAGGATCAGATCCAGGCCCTGGGGTTTTATTTGCCAGACACACTCTTAAGGTAAGGATGAAGATGAGGGTGGAGCTATAGCACTGAGCAACCACAGCTCTATTCCTATGGAACCTGAATATGTAGAGCTGGTTAAAAGGACCATGGCTGAAGTAAGCCTGATGGAGCCAGGGGCGCTACCAGGGCTTGGGACGTATTAGATGTCCAGTGGGAAGATGTGCTACAAAAAGCTCTCAAACCAGCAGCATCCCTGCTTGGAAGTGACCACACTGAGAGCTGCCTTATCTCCTCACATTGCAGGCCAGAGCCAGCACAGAACTGAACACATCCTAGGTTGTAAGGGCCATCTCCACCCTCATTTACCTCACTTCCTCATCAAGGCAAAGCATATTTCTTCTCTGAGATCTACTTTATTCAGTTCATACATAAGGGGACGTCAGCCCAAACCCAGCTCAGCATGGCATGCGTCAATCTATGGAGAATATGCACATAACTAAAAAATACACCCTATGTACACAGCTAAAAAAACATAATAATAAAAGATAAAAAAGTATTCTTTCTCTGAGATTTATATTTTTGCCTGTCTGGCTTTATAATCCCCCGTCTCTCTATTCTTGTGCGCATACAGGATTCGACACTGGAAGATGGGTCTATGTCATGGCCTTCAGTCAATGATAACTGAAGGAGTTATCACTCTTGGAAGAAAGTCAATATCTTTTAGTAATATGTGACAGATTATAATTACTCTTACTTTCAAAAAACTTTCTTAATTTTTATTTTCAAGTCCACAGGTTAGAATTTAAATTCATCTCTGCAGTCATGGTAGATACTTTAAAGATCACACAAAGTCCCTTCATAATTTCAAAACTCTGATTACGTGAACCCTGCCGTCTTTTTTCTAGGATACATCAACTATTTCTCTTTATTGAAGAGACATCCATTTTTGAAAATTCTAATTCATTATTTTCACTGCAAATTTTCCATGTTATAAAGTTCTTTAAGTTCTGTAGCCCAACATAATATATA
Organism: Loris lydekkerianus; assembly: GCA_963574355.1. Classification (NCBI taxonomy): domain Eukaryota; kingdom Metazoa; phylum Chordata; class Mammalia; order Primates; family Lorisidae; genus Loris; species Loris lydekkerianus. The sequence continues at coordinate 20,845 of CAUYPK010037232.1, read as the reverse complement.
AGAAGATTATTGGAGTGATGCATAATTTCTGTTTGTGAGTTATAATATTAAAATATTCCTAACTTTAGGAAATTATCATATAGGTTAGATATACATACTTTTCCATGTTGGAAGTGACTTTTAACATAAAATCCAGTGTTTAGCAAAGGTCTTGGGGAGTCATTCAAAATAATGCATTTCAATTCAATCTAAGTAATTCTAACATGAATTAATAATGGATAAATAGTACCAGTGACTATAAGTCTGACTAGATAATGTGCGGTGCTTTGTGGTTTTGGATTATTCTGTCTTCTTAGATTACTTATAAAATCTCCATATATAAAAATAAATAAATATGGAATTTCAAATACACAATTTAATTTTTAAGAACAAAAGTGATTTATTTTTACATCAGAAGCAATATTGATAGACTTCATTTACCATTGATAGACTTCATTTACCATTGATATGGATATATGCAAGTAGATCACCTCAACTATAATTAAATGTACTGAAAATGTAATAAAACATGCTGTGGCTACAACTTGACCATCAACAGCTTTTTCAAAAATACAAAATTTCATGAGAAATTTGGCTTAATTAGGATACGCCTAAATTTGACATGTGCTAATTTTATTCTATTTTACCCATTATTTTTCTTTAGAAATAATACATAAAATCTTGATTAGTATGGCCTATTAGTAATTTTCCTCATCCTTGTAATAACAAAGTTCCAGCATTTCTTCGGTCTTAGAGAGTTTAGCATAATTCAAAAAGGATATTATTATAGCAGGAAACAATTTGAACTGCAAATAATTTTTAAAAATCAGTAGCTCAATATGCTACATATATCTAATAAATAGTTGCATTGATTTTTCTACTGAATGACCAGTTATTGTCATGGGGGAAATGGCATGGATGCTGACTGAGAGGTTTAGCTTAGATTTCTAAAACATAATACCACAAACAGTGTGGATTCAACAACAGCTCTGGAGGTTGAGAAGTCTAAGATCAAGGTGTTAGCAGATTTGAGTTTTGGCAAGGGCTTTATTCTTGGTTTACAAAGGCTTCCTTTTTGGCTGTGTCTTCAGATGGCAGAGAGGGAAGCTCTGGTGTCTCTCTTCTTATAAGGCCATTAATTCTGTCATGACATCTGCAGCCTCATGACCATCTAAACCTAGTTAACCTCCAAAGGCCCTGTTTCCCAATGCCATCACATTAGGAATTAGTGCTTCAACATATAAATTTGAAGGGACACGTATAAACTATAATACTTTCTAAGAGATAAAGAGGCAATTGGATTCACACAAATGTACTTGCAAAGATAATTATCTTCCTTTGAAGACTGATAACAGATATCAATTTTACTTCACAGCCTGTAGATTCCCTACATGAAGCTATTGAAGTTAGTCTATAAACTAAATTGATAATTAATCCATCAAATTAAACAACTTGCATAGTACTTTTTTTTTTTTTACAACTTTTGTGTTAAAATATCCATTTTGTAAGCCAAGTATTTTGGCATTAGGTAGAACCAATTTCGCATGTAATTTGGCTCTTTTTAATTTTAAAAGCTGAGCTCTGGAAGAGTTCAAGTCCATTGTCCAATGAAATTTTGACTCATTTGAAGGGAAAATAGGTACCCTGTGCTAACAGAGTCTCTGTGTGTGTTGTTTGAGGGTATTTGTGTGTCTGTTTGTGTGCATGCCTGGTGACCCTAAATATCTATAAAAGACCTTAGGCCTATTCTACTATTGCATAGTTATACACTGGTTAAAATTCTTATTTCCCTGAGCATATTTGTTCATTAAACCCTTGCTTGAAAATTTTGAGTTTATCATTGCCATACTTGTGATATTACATTGCATAAACAGCTTGTGATTTTAAGGTTAATTATTTTTTTTATTCAGAGAGCAGGGTACATAATAAGCCCTTTAAAAAGTGCCAAATGTTAAAAGTATAAAATGAAGTAAAGTGAGCAATGAAGAAAATTGTTTATCAAATGGCATAATTATTTACTAATTATTCACTTTATGCTTTCAAAATATGGTACAGTGTTTGTGTTTGTAATAGCTCTTTCATTTTTCATGTGAAAGCATATCCATAAATATTTGTCTAAATAAAGACCTGTTCTGTGTACAAATGATTGTTGAAACTGAGTGCTTGGAAAGAAGATCTTCAATGTTTTCACTGAGAAATAATGAAAACATATTTGATAAATAATTCATTTACACCTGCTGTGCATAATAATCACTCATGATGTTGGAGTTCTTTCTGAAATAGTTCTCTGAATAAGTTGTCCTTTGCACAGTGTTATTTCCAGGGAGGAGACTTGAAAGTTTGTGTTATTTCAGGAAGCATGTCGTTCTGGGAATTAATACAATAAATTCAGTCCGCAAATCTCTGTGTAAATGACTTTTCTTAAATGTGCAAATAGATTGGTGAAGGTTTAAATAAGAATTTTGGGGAAGGGCGTAAGGGTTGGGAGGGAGGAGAGAGGTGAGTGGAGGGAGGGTGTTTGGTGGGATTACACCTGTGGTGCATCTTACAGGGGTACATGTGAAACTTAGTAAATGTAGAATATAATTGTCTTAACATAATAACTAAGAAAGTGCCAGGAAGACTATGTTAACCAGTGTGATGAAAATGTGTCAAAATGTTTATAAACCAGTGTATGATGCCCCATGATCACATTAATGTACAGAGCTATGATTTAATATTAATAAAAAATAAAAAAATATTTACTTGTAAAAAACATTATATATTTCAACTCAAATTATTCGTGTACCTAGTAGCTTAAACTCGAAACAGTGAAAATTATAGCTAAAGGATTTTTTTCCCCCCCTAGATATTCTACTGTTTGAAAACCATAGCTGGTGGTTGATGCCAGAGCAGTCCCATTAGTCTAAAATCTAGAATTGTATGTGAATAATGAAGAAACAAAATCACGTTCAGAGAAACTCCAGAGAATCACCAAGTTATGGATCAGTGAAATAACCAGAGTTCTCCAAAAAGTTACATAAAATATAGAAAGTCTCTTAATTCTCATGTATGAATAAAGAACATAAAATATTTAGACATATTTTAGACATGAAGAATCTTTGGACTAAAACTATTTGTCAACATTTTGTTGTCTTATTCTCAGATTTTATTGCTTTTATACCATAGTTCAAAGTTATTTAAATTGTAATACTTCTGAAATTTCTGTGGTATATATTATACTTCTATCAATAGATTTTTCATTTATTCTATAACTCATATTTTCTCAAGAACAGGGAAAATAAATTGCAAGAATTTAAAAAGCATATATAGTACTTTATCTATTCTCTCATGCAGAATTATCAGTTTCCTCAAGTTTCTCTTCATTTGATTGTCAGTTTCCAGAACATTATTTCTAACTGAGCTGAGTCCACTGAGCTGTCCCTTGGTCCTGTCATCTGACGTCTCCTGCATTTATAGCCCAGAGGGTATGTCAGGCTTTAGAGCACTGGTAATGTGAAGTATCTTGAAGTTACAGATGGTAAACATAAAGCTCTGAAACCTTTCTTCATCACAATTACAGAAGTAACATGCCTTTCACAGAACAGAAAATAGGATTTTCTTGGTGTGTATAAACATTATGAAGGTTTCAAGACAATACAACAAAAATATACATATGACATCATAATAAATACAATATTCTGTTCAAAATTGTTTTAATTCATCATTAAACATGCTGCTGTTAGAAGCAAATAAATATATTATGAGGGGTCTTTTCTATAAAGAATTTTTTGGTGCAGTATTCCTATAATCTTGAACTTGGAATAGATTATAGCACATTTCTATGTATGTTTGGGAAAACTCACACAAACAATATTATATTGCTATAAATTTATCTTACAGAGACCTGCTGAATGGAATTTATACAATGTTTCCAGTGTCATCCTTGTCAATTAATTCTGGCATGCAAACTAATCAGGTAATAAAGATTGGCAGTTAGTCCAAAGAAGAGAAAAATAATTTTGCTTTTTCACATGACAGATTTCTCATTTTAGTAAATAAAATACATATATAAAATTTTATGTTAGCAAGATTACAAAGGAAATAAATAATTTTAACTCATTCAAAATGTTTAGAGAGTGATCTTACTATTAAATTACAAAACATTATTTTTATTAAAATATTTAAAATCTTTTAAATGTTATTCACTTTAAACAGAAAAGTGTATTCATTCCTTAATAAATTGAAATGAATAAAATTGGAAAAAACTAAGGAGAAACAGAGCTTAGTCTGTGCTATCAAAGCTTTTACTTTTCTATAGATTATCTAGATAATAAAGTGTATACAAAGGTTTATCTATGTTAATATATGCCTGGTCAGTAAAATGTAGAAAACACACTTCTTTCCAAAGTGTATATATTATGATGGAGAAGGAAAATATGTCAAACACTAGGAGCATGCACACACACACGCGTACACACACTCACACACACATCTCAGATATATAAAAGATACATAATATACATCACATTCATGTTTTACCTGGTAAGATTTGCTAATTTTAGGTGAATCTACCTGATAAAACTCAAGTTTTGATAGAATTTTTAAAATAAAAAAAGAAAAACGTAGGAAGATTTTCATTTAAAATGAAAATTTCATTTTCACCTAAATTTGTTTTTGAAAACAAAATAGGAATACAAGATAACAATAACTTTTTCACAATATCATTGGTTCTGTGGCATTCAAGCTTTCAAAAGAGCTCATCCAGCAACACAAGGAAATGGAAACAATAATCCTTCCTTATCCGTGGTTTGGAATGTTTTAAACAGTGGAGTAAGTCTACTGTGTAGTGTGTCTTAAATATAATTAACATAATGACATGATATAATATTATATGAATAAAAAAAACACCTGCATGTCTTTATTCATAGTTACAAGAAAGTGTACCTTATTTTAAATCTAATTGTAGGACTTCCAGGCAACTATCTTTGTCATCAGTCCTTGATGTGTTCTTGGCCCAAGAATACTTGGGCCTCCCAAAGCAAAACAAATGTAAGCAAAGGAAAACAAAAATTTTTGGAGATGTTGGATAGATTTCCTACTGTGTGGTAATAACATCACCAGTGTTTGCATACATCATCGATTTATACACACAACATACATATCCATACACAAGAAATAAGTGTAGTTTTTATATATCAATTATATTTAAATTAAGTAGTTAAAATTAAAAGAATAAATCAATTTGGGCATGAGAATAGTCACATTTTCCTTTACATGTGTGAGAGAAATGTATTTTTAGGGTTGAGTGGTCAAGGAGAGGCCATCACTCAGATTGTGTTCAGTGAGGCAAACCCAAATATGTGGGGTTAAGTGAGCAGAGAGGATCAGAGCACCCTGTGGGGTGGAGGCTGCGCACAAGACAGGGGGTACGAGGAGACGCAGCATGGAGGAAAATGGCTCGGTTAAAAATGGAAATGTAAAACTGCAGAAGAGAATCTGACATTTACACATGCCGGGTGCAGTACAGGTTAGCAAAATTTATAGTTCAAAGTCCTGAGTTAGACAAAGAATGGCTCTATGGTATTGCCAATTCAATTATTCAATTCAGTTATCTGTGTAAATGTGCTTGCCAGTTAGTTCATACAACTTCACCCTAGCAAAAAAAAAAAAAAATATATATATATATTGCTTATGGCCTTTAATAAATAATAAATATTTGTACTTATATTTTGTAGAGATTCAGGCAAGGCAGAATCTAGGGTTTGTAATGCCTGAAGCTTATGCAATTCATGGAGTCCTCTTAGGAAAAGAATGCAGAAGTGTAATTACCAGCTTACATAAGAAGAAAAATTTAGAATGAGAAAGCCAATCGTCACCAACTACCTAGACCACAAATTTCACAAAGTCCAGAAAAGATAACAAATCACTTTATTAATGACAGTTCAAGATAGCTGTGGAATACAATTTTTCTAAAATATTATTGGCGTGTTTTATGACCACTTCTTCATAGGACCGTGATTATATTACTATAAGTTTTTTATGAAAACTACGGAAAGATAGTTTTCTATTTCTTCTAAGCATGCTTGATTATAATTTTTACGTATATTATTATCATTATTATTAAAAAGAAGCAAATTTAGAAAATATTCAATTCAAGATCACAGCTTAATACCAAATTATCATGCAAAGATTCAGGGTTATTTTTAAATTTAGAAAACTGATATCAAGTATTTTTTTACTAGACTGTCAAAATATAAGTCATTGCAAATTTTAATTTATGGTGACTTCTTATATATATACTGGCTGAATTGATGCTGCTAATTAGAGACTATTTCACTGATACCTTTTGGTGTTATTACAAATTATTATTTTCAATATCATTATTTTCTTTAAAAAAAAAAAAAAAAAAACAGGCCTGTATCTTTAGTCTACGAGTTCACATAATGTAGTAAGTTTTCATGTATAATGTGCAATCTCACACAGACATACTCAGTAATTGTCTTAATGCTACAAACTGGTGCCCTATCAGTTCAGGCTTTCTGATCAATTCTACTTCACACCACCCTGTCTCCTTAAAAATACCCACTTCTGTTGTTGTCATTATTGCTTTTTATAGTGTATATCATCAGTCCACAATCTTTTGGGCACCAGGGACCAGTTTCAGGGAAGACAATTTTTCCAAAGACCAGGGAGGTTGGGGGCGTGGATGGGGCAGGAGGCAGAGTTCCGGTGGTCTTGCCAGAGGGGCAGCTAGCTGTAAAGTGACTCCCTGCCACTCACCTTCTGCTCTGCATCTTGCTTCCTCACAGGCCACTGAGCAGAACCTTTTTGGTAGCAGGGACCAGTTTTACGGAAGATGATTTTTCTATGGAGGGAGGTGGGGGCTAAGGCAGTGATTCTGTGTTTCTGGTTCCGAATAGAGCCACTGTTTGTCACAACCTGGGGGTTGGGGACCACAGGCGGGTACAATGCGTTACTGGGAGTACATGCCCGACAAAACATTTTTTTTTTTTTCTTTTTGATTCGATTTTAATGAGAACCAATCTTCTGCGCATAAGTCTAGATTCCTGACGATTAGTCTAATTTCCCGCATACTAGCTTCAGGTTCTACACCTGTGGAGCTCTTTCACCTTCTCTCCGGCTGGTCACCTGGTCATGTTGATGTCATGACGTGGCCTCTTGGTTCACTTCTCTTGCACAATACCAGGTAATTAGCCGGGGTGGGCAGTACAGCTACCTCAAACTGTGATACACAAAAACATTTATTCTACATAACCCAAGCTATCTCAGCTCAGCTTGAAAGCCAGATCCTAAAAATGCCTGGAAACACTCCAGTACCAACAAGCAGGAGGAAAGGTGGGATAGATAACAAGTAATTGTGCCAGTAAATTTGTTTTAGGCACAAATGCAGATAAAATATCTTATTATTATTTTTTTGTTACAAAAACCTAAAATCGTATGTATTATCATGAGTTCCCATAACAAAATACCACAGACTGGGTAGCTAAAACAATGAAATTATTTATTTTACCACAGTTCTGGTTTTGAATTCCATGATAGAGTTGCTGGAAAATTCTGTTCCTGAGAGCGCACACATGGGTAAAGTGAGTGCCCTGGTATCCCCTCTTATAAGAACACAGTTCTAAGGGATCAGTGATCCAAATACATGACCTAATTTAACCTGAATGACTTCCTTACACGCTCCATCAATAAATACAGTCATATTGGTAATTAGGGCTTCAGTATATGACTTTGAAGATGAGGGCGATGGGGCACAGGTTTCTTTCTTTCCTTCTTTCTTTCTTTCTTTCTTTCTTTCTTTCTTTCTTTCTTTCTTTCTTTCTTTCTTTCTTTCTTTTATTAAATCATAGCTGTGTACACTAATGCGATCATGGGGCACCTTTTCTTAATGCTGCTCCAAGAACTCCTGAGGAATTTGTATAAACGAAGTTCTTTGAATTTTAACTTTTTTAGTGGTTACCTCTGGATTCCACCATTTAACAGACATACCCTCGTGATGCTGCTATTTATACGAAGGTGGTGCTGTTATTAATCCTATATTTTAATTTTATTATTATTAAGGTTATCTTTTCTTATTTTAGAATACTAAAGGGACACACATATTTTTAAAATTTTGAGTAACATTTGAAAATCTATTAAGACAATTAAACTTATATTAAAGTAGTATGTATTATATCTACCTAAATACATTTATATGCATTTTGAAAATTACATTTTTAAAGATAACAGGATTAAGTAATAAATTCTTCGACTGCAAACTTCCTTAACCATCAGAGTATTGTCAGAGTTTCATATATAAAGATGTAATATTTTCTACATGTGCATAGATTAGTGCACAAATAATGAGGTTGTACATTGAAAATAATTGAAAATATAATTTTATAAAAAGTTGTGATCAAATAAAAACATTTATTGCACCTAATATTGTACTCAATTCTTTCTAATGGTTTGGAAACATTGATTTTGTTTGTTATACATAAACTCTTGTTATATATGCATTATTTTAAATGACCTAAGTTAGTCCTGAAGGAATGAATAAATATGAATAAAAATAAGTACTCTGGGCTTGGCTCAGTGGTTAGGGCACTGGCCACACGTGCCGGGGCTATAGTCCCACTACTTGGGAGGCAGAAGCAAGAAAATCATTTAAACCCAAGAGTCTGAAGTTTCTGTGAGCTGTGATGCCACAGCACTCTACCAAGGGCGACATGGTGAAACTGTTGCAAAAAAAAAAAAAAAAAAAAAAAGAATATGTATCAGAAATTTTAATTGTTTAATAAATAAATATATAAAATGAATATATTTCCCAGATTTATTTTTTAAGTGGTAAAGTTTATTTATTGTTGCTACTAGTAAGATTAGTACACAATTTAAGCAAAGTGTCTTCAAAAGCCATCCAGTTGTAATAAAAACTGTGAGTAAATAAAAAAAAAATTACTAACAAAGAAATGTAAGTGAGAAATTTAAGAATCTGTAGTGAACAAAGCAAACAGAGGAATGGGTAATTTAAACTACTGTGAGGAAATTTTACTAAAAATTAAAATGCCTAACCTATTTGACATGTGATTCTCAAAATAAATAAACTGAAATTTAAAATTGAGTGTCTCCAAATAAATGTTTAATTTATTTTTAATATGATAGTTAAAGCTGGAAAAAGTGCTTCTACTTAAAGAACTGACATTTCCTATTTAATTCAGTTATTGTGACAAAACAATAACTGAATTAACAGTAAAACAGCTGTTCTCTTGAATATATTTTCCATAGATATCTGAAATTTGTTATTAGAATACTCATTTTAAGTATAATTTATTTACAAAATTTTATTCCATATTTTACATATTTTATTATTTAATAAATAAGTCATAAATACATAATACTAAATTTCACTGGAGAAAGATGAGTGTAGATATTTATACATATATACATATATCTATACATAGAGAAATATGTTGTGGGATGTGGGTAGGTTGAATTCCTCACAGACCTTCCAACTCAGGGTAAGGTGCCCTGTCAGGGGAATGTCTACATGACTATCCCTCATGGGGGAATCAGCCATGGAGGCAGCTGAAACCATCAACTAGTAGCTTAGGCCAGAGAAGCTGAGATGTCTGTCTGAGGAGGTGAGACTTGCTCTCCCCCCTCTCTTCTTGTTACACTGTCATCTGGCTCTTTAGATGTCCCATTACTCTGTGTCCTTGCTTATTTACCCTTGACTCAACCTTCGTGGGGCTGTAATCTCCCCTCTCTCATTGGTAACCGTGACTGCTGACTGCTGTGCATCCCTGCATGCATACATGTATGTGCCCAATACAAAGACTCTGGGAAACAGGACAGGTGCTGCCACCAGGCACATGGAACACTGTATGCCCTTACGAGCTTCCAGTTTTATTCACCAAGTTCAGTGCAAGCTTTGTCCTTTCCTCGGCGCAGTCTCCTTTGCTGGCCACTGTGCAAGGTTGGGGTATACTAGATGCCCAACAATATGTAGTACATAATTTTTCATTTATTTATATATGAATATTAATAATATATAGCTGTGTAAAATTTAAGTTCTTCAGAAAATGGGTTAGTTTCTTTTTTTTCACTGTCTAGAGACATTTATGTTTGTCATTTGTGCAAAAGGTATGCAAAAGGTCCTGCCTAACTCTAGTAATTTATTTTTCCATTAAAAACTCTAATGCTCCAATTTAAAAAAAAATTTTTTTACATGTATATGTGTTTATTAGGTTTCTACTTTTTGCCTTCATATAATTAAAAAGGCTTAAAGTTTAATAACAATAACAATGTTTAAGATAAAGACTAGAAATAAAAACCTCATAAAGAACGAATAAAGATAAATACATTCAGAAAAGAAATCAGACTATTGATGCATCAAAATATTAAGCAATAATAATAATTATAATGTAAAGAAAGTAACATTCACATTGTCAAATAAGAGTATGTCTATTATAGAATGCTTTGACTCTGAGGTTCAGTTTAGAGTCATCAGTTAACTTCTTCTTCTTATTTTTTTTCCGAAGTCTCAAAAAATAGACAACTAATATTTATAAATAAAAGAACTAATATTTATAAATAAAAGTAAAAGATAATTTCAAAAAATGGATCATGCCAAATCTTATAGACAATAGAAAAAGAACAAATACTTCAAAATCATTCTACTTGATCTGGATACACCTGATATTAAAATTGGATAAAATATATTGTTATAAAGATAAAATTACAAACATATTTCACTTATAAAGGAGGATGCAATATCCTACACAACATATTATCAAGTAGAATTAAAAATTAATGTTTAAGTAATATACTTTGGTCAAAATTAAATTCAATTTTATGTGAGAATTAGTCACTATTTTCTTTTTTTAATTATTTGTCTTCTTTTCCTTTCTCTCACCTCCTCCCTCCTTCTCTGTCTGGTCTCCCTTTCCCCCATGTCCCACAGTGTCATTAATTGTCATTAATTGTCCTCATATCAAAGTTGAATACATAGGATTCATACTTTCCCATTCCTGTGATGCTTCACTAAGAATAAAGTGTTCGACCTCCATCCAGGTTAGTACAAATGTTGCAAAATCTCCATTTTTTAATGGCTGAATAATATTCCATGGTATACATATACCACAGCTTACCAATTCATTCCTGGGTTGAAGGACATTATGCTGTTTCCACATTTTAGCGATTGTAAATTGGGCTGCGATAAACAGCCTAATACAAGTGTCTTTATAATAAAAGGTGTTTTTTTTCCTTCTGGATAGATGCTCAGTAATGGGATTGCAGGATCAAACAAGATAATGCTCTAATTTTATACAAAAGACATCTTTCATTTTTTTTTTCAAATCTTAACTTCTTATCCAGCATACTACTATGAAGTTGCCTACATCTGTGTGAATATTTATAGAAAATAAACAGTTTATTCTCCTCACTCTATGTGCACATGTGTGTTTTTTGGTGGATACCTGTGCACAAACAAATATATATTTAGTGTTTATTTAGTATGATAAATAATAATAGTTATTTGTGTGTGTTCATTTATAAAGTGGGAAGCAACCTTTGGGTGTGCAGGGGCAGGCAGAGTGGCACAGTGGACATAGGTGACTTGAAAGTTGGGAGGAGAGAGGGACCTACCTATTAAGTGCAATAACAGGTAAAACAAATACCCAGACATCACCACTATACAATTCAACTGTTAAACCAAAAACCAGCTTTTCCCATAAATCTATCAAAATAAAAAGATAGATAATAAGAATATTTGCTGTTGGTATTGAAAAGTGAATGCCTATAAACAGATTAGCTTCAAAGAAGAGAAACCTAAGAAAAGAATGTGTCTCTGGTTAGTTAACCAAGGATTTGAATAAAATTAACATCAGCGCTTCTCACACTAGTCTAAAAACTAAAGAAGAAAGAGCACTTTCCAACTCATTCAATGAGGCCAGTATTGTTTTTCCACTAGAGTCAAATAAAGACATCCCAAGAAATAAAAACTGCAGACTAGTATCCCATATAAATATAGATGTAAAAATCTTCCAAAAAATGCTTTAAAGAAAATGCAGCAGTACATAAAACGTTTGTGTACTATGACCAAAGGAAATCAATCTAAAGACATGTCATAGATTCAAAGCATGAAAAACAATCAAGAAAATATACAATATTAATAATCTAAAGGGAAAAGTGATCTTAATTAAGGTAAAAAAAATTGACAAAATATAAATGTTAACATGATAAAAAAAATCAAACTAGAAATAGAAAATAACTTCCTTTACTTGATTAAAGGCATCTCCAAAATCCCACAGCTAATATCATAAGTAATCTTAAAAAGAACGTTTTCCCACGTAGATCAGGAATAGGAGAGCAATGTCCACTGTTGCAAATTCTATTCAACATTATGCTGGAAGTTCTATCCAGAGGAATTAGACAAAAAGAAAGATATAAAACATCCAGACTGGAATGAAAGAAGTTAAATAATCACTATTTACGTATCATATAATTGTGTTTATAGAAAACATTAAAGAATACACATTTAAAAAGTCTATGAAATCTCTTAGGTAAGTTCAGCAAAGTTGCAGATACAAGATCAATGTAAAATTTATATTAATTTCTGTATACTGACAATGAATAATCCAAAAATAAAAAATGGAAAAAAATTCCCATTTATAATAGCAGCAAAAAACAAACAAACAAACAAACAAAATCACTTAAGTATAAATTTAACCAAGGAAGAGTAAGACATTTACATTGAAATCTATAAAATGTTCTTATTAAAATTTAATAAGACAAATGGAAAGCCATCCCTTGTTCATTGATTTGAAGACTTAATGTTGTTAAGGTGGCAAAGCACTAAATTGACACAGATTCAATGCTATTTCCAATCAAAATTGCAGTGACCTTTTGGCAGAAATGTACTAGCTGCTCCTGAAATTGATAGAAAAATATATGGGAACTGAATTGCCAAAACAATTAAAAAATTGGAGAACTCACATGTCTGAGTAATTAAAGTGATGGAACATTGGACAAAAGATAGGCTTATAGTCTGTGGATTAAAATTGAGAGTTCATAAATAAAACCATCGGGGATCTAGTGTCTATGATCATTTAATAGGAAAATAATAGTCTTTTTAAATAATAGCACTGTGATAACTGGATATCCACATGAAAAAGAATAAATTTGTACCATGACCACATCCCATATGCAAAAATTAACTTAAATAAATGAAAGAGTTAAATATTGAGAGATAAAACTCTAAGAAGAAAATACCTATAGGTATAAAACTTTATTGCTTTGGTTTCTTAAACTTGACACTAAAAACAGAAAGCAAAAAACAAAAAATGGTTAAATTTGATGTCATAAAAATTAGAAAACCATACCTAACTAAACTTGTATACCTCAAATGATCTTATCAAGAAAATGAAAACAACCTCCAAATAAGAGAGGGATACATTATCTATAAATCATGTATCTAATAAGGTTCTAATATCCAGGCAGAATCACCTAGGTGAAACCAAGGTGCAAATAGATTCATTCCTTCCTTCCTTCCTTCCTTCCTTCCTTCCTTCCTTCCTTCCTTCCTTCCTTCCTTCCTTCCTTCCTTCCTTCCCTCCTCCCTCCTTCCTTCCTTCCCCTCCCGTTCCCTTTCTTCTTTGTCTTCTTATTTCTCCTCTTTTTTTACTGCTCCTCCTCCTCTTCTCTCTGTCTCTCTTCTTTCCTTTTTATAACCAATAATTAAATTAGGGACTATCCATTTTATTTTTACTTCTTCAACCCATACTTCCATAACAGATTATAACATTTTTTACTTGTTATGGCTGTGCCACATTGATATTTTTAGTATTATTTTCTCTAACTACAATTAATAACTATTGTTTTAAGGGATGGTTAATCACAATTTCTAAAATATGTGGGTTTTTTTTTTTTTCATACCAAATTGACCTATTACATGTTACCTTAGTCTGTTTGGGCTGCCATAACAAAAACACCGTGAATGTCGTGCCTCCTAAAGCATAACATTCCTCATGGTCCTAGAATTGGTGAAGTCTAGGATTAAGGCAGCAGCAGCATCTGGTGAGGTCCACTTCCTCAGAGACCTGCCTTCTGTGTCTCCATGCAGTGGTAGGGACCAAATTTCTCTCAGGCCACTTTTGTAAGGGGCCTAATCCCATTCATGAAGATTCTGTTCCTCAGATCTAATCACCTGCCAAGGGCCCCCATCTCTTAATGCTATCATATTGGGGATTAGGTTTAAATGCATCAGTTTTGGAGAAACACAAACATTCAGATAATAGCATATATTAATCAGTTCTTAGTGTTTGCAAAATAAAGGTAAGTAAACATCATCAAGCTATATAAGATACCACTAGTTGATCTCAGAAAATGGCATAGGTCTCAGCTACTAACATCATTCCCAGCTTGCCTGTTGGGCTAAATATCCGGTTCTACATAACAATAGTTTTATTTTTGTCTTATCTAGTTTTCTCCTCTAAGTGGATTAGTGTTCTTACTGATGAAGTGATAAGAGAAATTATATTGATTGGCATTAACATAACCTTTGACCTACCACTGGGGTTGCCTCTGTACTTTTTAGTTCCAATTATACAAAATGATTTTAAAGATATGAATATTTTAAGCGGGAGTTATGCTTCCGAAACTCTCCTCTGAAAATTATATTCAATAGACTGCTTAAATAGTCATTTCTAGTCTGTGTTGAGTCAGATATTTTGGCTTTATTGGTCTGTGCCAAGTTTTTTTGGAGTTAATTATAGATCTCTTACTCTACAGCTTCTTCTGCACCCAATGTTATTAGAAGCATATTGGATGTTGGGAAGCAGTGGGACAGGAATAGAGGGTTACCAAAAGCACCTCTAACAGGGTGTGTAAGGGCATTGCTCATCTCACCATCTCTGCTTGCTTTTAGCATTTCACTTTTGGATCACCTCATATGGAGTTATCATCTCCTACTTCTGTTTTCTGGAAAGAATTGCTACTCCTTAAACACCCTAGTACTAAGAGAAGCAATCTCTTCTGCTCTTTTCTTCCTTAAGGAAAATCCTATCAGTGGGACTACAAAAAACAATTTGACCATTCATCCCTTTTCTTTCCTATTTTAATACACGAGCAGGTCCTCTCTATGTTGTTTGGACTTTCCCATTATCTAATATATAAAGTGATCTAATATATAAAGGGATTGTTCCAGAGAAAATGCTACTGTATTTTACACAAATACAGCCTTACCAAAATATGTCATTTAAAAAGTAGTGACATGCTTTCAGTTATAAATTCTCACAGTGTTCATAATTTATAAACCATACATTGTTCAAGCAGAAGTGGGCAATGTAAACCACTATACTTTTGGAAAAAAACACATAAAATACCCAATAAATATAATCCCTAAGGCTGAAAAAAATGAATTTTATTTCAAATTCCACTGTAATGTGTACTCATCAAAGGTAAATTTTTAATCCAATTAAAGTCAATTAAGTCACTGGCATTTTGGAAGGGTTAACTTCAATACTGTGTATAATTTACAAAGATACTTGTATTTATATAAAATATATATAGAGAGGGAAATGTACTTCTAAAGGTATTTATATAGTCATATTTATTTTATCTCTATTTCAGAAAATTAGGAATCCATATTCCCTAATGTCTTAAAGATCGTATGATGAACAATTTCTTTCACAGTCTCCTGGTAGAAAATCATTATTCTTATCATGTAATACAGGCGAAGAAACTTACAGGTTTAATGCCTCAGCTAATGATATACAGAAAGGCAGTTACGGCAGGGGTCAACAATCGGAATTTATTTGGAGATGTCACTTTCAAACTGCTGTTTCACATTGACCTCTGAAAGAAAATCAATTACATAGAGCTTACTGGCTTAAGAGAATGTCAGTGTGATGCAGTTTAATTCATCATTAAACCTGCACTGTCTATTTTACTACTCTATTGTTTACTGTGAATAGTAATGCAGAATAGAAACCAATCTGGAAAATAAGGAAAGGCTTTTTTATTGGGCTGTCTATTAGACATTAGTAAGACGTGTGCCTGCCAACATGCTTTCTTATCCTGCCTAATACATTTCTTAAACAATTTTAATTTATTGAATAAGACTGAAGCAGAAAGAAAAAGACAGAATCACTTATGATACCATATATAGAGTGTTACTGATATAATTTCTGGAATTGCAGTAAGACATTCAGAAATGAGCCATCTCAATAAAGTAATGGATTCCAAAGCAGCTAGAGTGACACTAAAAGGGTAAATAAGTTTTCCATTTTAAGACAGTTTATCAAGTTACTGTCTGACCAAAAAAAAAAAAAAAAAAGAAAGAAAAAAAAAGCATATGTTATATAATATATAAGCATCATTTTCATTTGTAATTCTACAGAATACAAAATCAGTCAATCCTCTTATAAAATTAAAAATATGATAATATACACAAGCAGCCAGCTAAAATTTTGGCTGGAACCATTAAAGAACACTCTCAAATGAGTACTTTTGGAATCGAATTCCAATAAAATGAGGAAAAAACCAAAACATTCGTATTAACATGTGATTATAGAAATAATTTTAGTGAGAACTAAAATCATCTAAAGCAATAGTTAAAACTTCACACATTTCTAAGACATAATCTTAAGCAGATATTTTGTAGCAACCAGATTAAAATCATTTTGTAATTTTACTTAATAATATACTAATCGTACGAATATTGTATTCTGTTGGTTAAGGGAAATTATGTGTAGTAGAAAGGAAATGGAGGAGTCCTCTGCAAAAGACAGTGTAGGTTATGCATCGCATCACCTCAGGTAGCCCTGTTCATAGACATGGTGGGATATTTCCTGTGGTCCTAGGATTGTGCAGTGTGATGGCCTTGGGGAAAAGACTACCATATTTTTCTTTAATTTATTACAAAATCGACTTTGGAAATGTGCAAGAGCTCTAGTGTCACTATGATTAATCAAATACTATAGTATCTCTTATGCATTCTTCTAGCCAAATTTCATTACACCTATTCTCCTGTACTCTTGAATTTTCTCCTTCTTTGTTCTAAATTTTTGCTTGAGCTCTCCATTTATTTTTTATTTCAAAGACTGCATTTAAATAAATAATCTACACATATTATGATTTCTTTTTTTTTCTTTTTTTTTAAGAACTGTATGTTTATTTTATTTATTTATTTTTATTATTATTATTTTTTTATTATAGATAAAAATAAGCTTCTGCACAGCCAAGAACATTATGATTTCTTTTTAACAATTTTGTTTATTTATACTTTTTCTTTCCATTATTTGTGGTTTTATTTTCAATTTATCTGTTCAAAGATGGATCACAACAATTTCATAGATCTTTTAAACTGCTCTAGAATTTTAAAGGTCTTCCTTGCTATTTCCCCAATTTGTTAGTTTTTGGTGTATCCCCTAATGAATGATTGATAACTTGCGTGTTGTAATTATAGGTAGAGTAATCATCTTCAGCAGAGTGGGTTGTGGGTTTTAGTTGTTTTTTTTTGTTTGTTGTTTGTTTGTTTATATTTTAATACTGACATCCTATTTCTGAGTTTGGTTTTCTTACAGATCATTGCATGCTGCTATAGACTTTTGTGTTTTCTTACAGATCATTGCATGCTGCTACAGACTTTTGAGTAGGGAAAGGATAGAGTGATTTTACTGTTAATGGTCCCTATTTTTTATTTTCTTATCCTCCTTAAATTCCTATCATTTCTTGACTGTTAATTTGAATTTCTCACTTGTACATAGAACAAATGCATGGCTTACATTTTATCTGAAACATTTTTCCCATACCCGCAGCATTAAGGTATAGGACAGGTATTTTCCTAGGTCTACCGACATGATTTTC
Source organism: Loris lydekkerianus (assembly GCA_963574355.1). NCBI lineage: Eukaryota > Metazoa > Chordata > Mammalia > Primates > Lorisidae > Loris > Loris lydekkerianus. The sequence continues at coordinate 3,016 of CAUYPK010037232.1, read as the reverse complement.
ACTAGGAGACTACTCTTTTTTTTTTTTTTTGGAGACAGTGTCATTGTGGTATCACAGCTCACAGCAACCTCAAACTCTTGGGCTTAAGTGAGTCGCTTGCCTCAGCATCCCAAGTAGCTGGGACTATAGGTGCCTGACACAATGCCCGGCTATTTTGTTGTTGCTGTTGCTGTCATTGTTGTTTAGCAGGTCATGGGCCAGGTTTGAACCCACCAGCCCCAGTGTATGCGGCTGGTGCCCTTACCATTGAGCTATAGGCGCTGATCCCAGGGAACAACTCTTCCTGGATTATTTTTATTGCAGTGATTTAGATCTTAGTTTCTGATCTCATTTGAGTCCCAAATAAGTCATACCTCCTTCCATGAATAGGAACTGTATTAAACACTAGCTTTAGCAATTAGATAATAGAATTTACATTAAGAAAGGATATCCAAACTTTCTTTTTTTTAATTAATAGCATTTTATTGCTTTAAATGACCTTTTTCTATTATTATTATTTTTTAACATAAGACTTATTTTACTAATTTTTAATTTTTTTAAATTTCTGAATATTACACAGATACACATGTTTGGGCTACATAATTTTCATTGTACATTTTAACTCAGTTATAACTGTGCCCATCACCCAGAATGTGTGCATTGTACCAGTTAGATGTGAATTAACCCAACCTCTCCTGCCCCTCACACCTACTTGATTCCCATTGAGTTTTACTTACTTTTTTGCACTTATGCCATATTTTTTAATCCACTCATGTATTGAGGGGCCTTTTGGGTCACTTCCACATCTTTGTGACTGTGAATTGTGTTGCTATAAAAATTTGAATGGAGGTGTGTTTTTAATTTTTTTTTTTCCTTTTAGTAAATGCGTTGATTGCTGAATCAAATGGTAGATCTCCTTCTAGTTCTCTGAGTTACCTCCATACTACTTTCCATAGAGGTTATACTAGTTTGCAGTCCCATCAACAGCACGGGTCATTACAATGGTTGCGACATACACAAAAATCAAGAAATATAAAATCCACATGGATGGAAACAAAGAAGCACTCCTAGCATCATTGATGAGTCAAGAAAGTTCAAACCTGCATGGATGAATCACAAAGGATGCTGCTGTCTGTGCTTCTTGGAAGTGAAATAATGGACCATAAGCATAGTCTGTCTCAAAACTTTCATGGTAACCTATGAATAAGCATTCCTTTCTCTTCACACTTGTTGTTTTGGGACTTTTTGATATTACCCTTTCTCATTGGAGTTATGTGATATATCATTGCTGTTTTGTAATTGCATCTTTCTGATTAGAAATGTTGAGCATTTTTTTGTGTTTATTGGCCATTAGACTATGTTCATTTGAAAGGTTTCTGTTCATGTGTTTGCCCATTTTTGAATTTTTTTTTTTTTTTTGCTGACATGCTTGAGTTCTTTGTAGATTTTAGATATCTCTTTATTGGATGTATAGCATGAAAATATTTTCTTCCATTCATAGGTTGTATATTTGCCCTATTGTTTGTGTCCTTAGCTTTGCAGAAACTTTTAAATTTGATCCTGTCTCATTCATTCATTTTTGTTGTTGCTATGATTGTTTTGGGGTTCTTCTTCATAAATTCTTTTTTCTAATATATCTATAAGACTTTTAGCCAGTGTTTTCCTCTATAATTCCTTTAGTTTCATGCCTTAGGTTTAAGTCTTTTATCCACCATGAATTAATTTTTGTGAGGGTGAGAAGTGTGGCTCGTGATTTAATCTTTTACATGTGATTATACAGTTTTCCACATGCCATTTATTGAACAAGAATCCCTTTACTAGTGAATATTTTATTTGTTTTTCAAAGATCAGTTGGGAATATCAGGATGGTTTCAGCTCTGTTATCTCTGCTATAATACATAGGTTTTTGTCGGTTTTTGTGTCAGTACCACGCTGTATTGGTTATTATAGCCTTTTAGTATAGCTTCAGTCTGGTAAAACATGCAACCTCCTGGTGCTCCTTCAAGAAAAAACAGAACTCCTGAACAGACCAATATCAAGAATTACAATTCAAGCAGTAATAAAAAATTTTAACAAAAAATCCCAGACCAGACATTTTCACACTCAAATTTTACTAAGCCTACAAAGTAGAGCTTATCCCTATATTGCAGAAATTATTCCATAATATTGAGAAGGAAAGAATCCTCCCTAATTTGTTCTACAAAGCCAGTATCACTTTGATATCAGAGCTAGGAAAAGATACAACTAAAAAAGAAAACTACAGACCAATACCCCTTGAGAATATAGATGCAAAAAATTCTAAATAAACTTTTAACAAACTGAATTCAGCAGTACATCCAAAAAACAACTCATCACAATCAAATTGGTTTCATCCAAGAAATGCAGGGGTAGTTCAAACTATGCAAACCTATAAATGTAGTTCCGGACATAAACAGAAGCAAAAACAAAGACTATATAGTCTTTTCAATAGATGCAGAAAAAACATCTGACAAAATTCAGCATCCTTTCATGATAAGAACACTTACTAAAATTGGTATAGATTCTCTTGAGTCATCCCTGCTTAGCTGTGGTGCTGCATGCGAGTCTGATAGCCCCGACCCACCTGATTACTAGTACTTATAGCCATATTTCTTCAAGATGCCTGAAGAAGTGCACCATGGAGAGGAGGAGGTGGAGACTTTTGCCTTTCAGGCAGAAATTGCCCAGCTTATGTCACTCATCATCAATACTTTCTATTCCAACAAGGAAATCTTCCTTCAAGAGTTGACCTCTAATGCTTCTGATGCCTTGGACAAGATTCGTTACGAGAGCCTGACAGATCCTTCCAAGTTAGACAGTGGTAAAGAGTTAAAAATTGACATCATCCCTAACCCTCAGGAACGAACTCTGACCTTGGTGGACACAGGCATTGGTATGACCAAGGCTGATCTCATAAATAATTTTGGAACCATTGCCAAGTCTGGTACTAAAGCATTTATGGAGGCTCTTCAGGCTGGTGCAGATATCTCCATGATTGGGCAGTTTGGTGTTGGCTTTT
>CAUYPK010037226.1:0-11579 GCA_963574355.1 Loris lydekkerianus | reverse complement strand
TTTTTTCTTTGAGACAGAGTCTCACTTTGTCACCTTTGGCAGAGTGCTATAGCATCATAGCTCACAGCAACCTCAAACCTTTGGGTTCAAGTGATCCTCCTGCCTCAGCCTCCTGAGCAGCCAAGACTACAGGCTCCTGTCATATCACCTGGCTATCTTTAGAGATAGGGTCTTGATCTTGTTCAGGCTGATCTCAAACTCCTGAGCTCAAGGAGTTCACCTCTGCCTCCCAGAGAGTAAGGATTATAGGCGGGAACCACTACACCCAGCCTCATTTAATCATCACAATTACCTCATGAGGGAAGTGTCACCATTATTTCCACTGTAGAGATGAGAAACACATCTCATTATGAGGGAGAGCAAGGGTTGCAATTCAAGGTGGTAAGACCCCAACCACCAAGTTCTTTGAGAAAAACTAACCACGTGAGTGAGACAAGAGCAAAATGGGAACCAGAAATGTAAAGTGTTTAATAATAGCAGATTAGTCACCAGAAGTGAGACAAAAGCATATTGTATACAGTGTACCTACCTACAAGTATATTTTTAGGAAACCTACCCATGGATACAAGGTAATGTTAAGAAAAGCAATGAAAAATATAAAGCCCACAAGTTAAGTTGTCAAGGGCTTTTTAAGAAAACTATAAACTTTTGGGCGGTGCCTCTGGCCCAGTGGGTAGGGCGCCGGCCCCATATACCGAGGGTGGCGGGTTCAAACCCGGCCCTGGCCAAATTGCAACGAAAAAAATAGCTGGGCGCTGTGGTGGGCGCCTGTAGTCCCAGCTACTTGGGAGGCTGAGGCAAGAGAATTACCCAAGCCCAGGAGCTGGAGGTTGCTGTGAGCTGTGTGATGCCACGGCACTCTACTGAGGGCAATAAAGTGAGACTCTGTCTCTACAAAAAAAAAAAAAAAAAAAAAAAGAAAGAAAATTCTAAACTTTTAAAAGTGACACTATAGAAAACCTGAATACATGGAGATGCCTACCATGTTCATGGATAGGAAGGCAATTACCCTCAAATTGTCCTAACACTATTTCAACCAAAAGCCCAAAACAGTTTTTATATAATTTGACAAGCTGAATCTTTAATTTATATAGAAGAGCAAAGGACCAGGAAAAGCTAGGACACTCCTGAAGCAGAATTCTGGGGAAGGAATTGACCTCTAAATATCAAGATTTATCATAAACTATGACAATTAAGAGAGTATAAAATTGGAACGAGGATCAACAAATAGATGAATAGAACAGAATGAAGGGCCCCCAAATATAGCAGAACCTCCATAAGTTGACCACTCAAGCGAGTGTATCAAAATGGTCAACATATGGAGATGGTCAACTTAAGGAGCTAGGTCTACTGTTCTGATATGTACATATGGTACATGTCTGCTCTATGAAAATTAGGTCAACTTTAGGAGGTGGCCAATGTAGGGAGGTGGTCAACTATGGAGGTTCTATTGTAGATCTTCACATACTGGAAAATCTAATTTATTTATTTTTTTTTTTTTGAGACAGAGTCTGACTTTGTCACCCTCGGTAGAGTGATACATTTGACTCAAAGACTGATACATTTGACTCAAAATAATTTCTGTTCCTTAAAACACATTACAAGACATGAAATGATAAACCATAAATTTGGAGAAGATAATTAGGAACATAATTAACAAGAAATGATTAATATACAGACTAGATAAAGTCTTACAAATTTTTAAAACCAGGACAAACACTCCAATAGAAAAATAGGCAAAAGACTTAAAAAGATATTTTACATAAGAGGAAACAAATTAAGATCAAGGAATGTATGACCAGATGCTCAGTCTCATTATTATTCATGGAACTGCAAAATAAAAACACATGAAAATGTCATTTCATACCCACCAAACTGGTGAAAGTTGAAAGTCTGAAAATAGCATTAGAACAACTGGAATAATCTACTCTTTTTCTTTTTTTTTTTTGAGACAGAGTCTCATTTTGTTGCCCTGTGTAGAATGCGTGGTATCATAAAGGTACAATTTCCCATTTTTCCTATGGGGAATGAATGTTAGGGGCAACTTTTGGGACACCTTGTAATACATAGTAAAACTATAAAGAAAAACAAAGAAATAGTTCTCACAACATTCAAAACGGTGGCCACCTGTAGACAGGTTAAAGAGGGAGAACGCATGATCTAAAGTCTTGTGGTTTTTTGTTTTTTGTGGATTTTTGGAGACAAAGTCTCACTTTGTCACTCTTGGTAGAGTGCTGTGGCATCTATAGTAACCTCAAACTCTTGGGCTCAAGCGATTCTCTTGCCTCCACCTCCTAAGTAGCTGGGACTACAGGCACCTGCCACAATGCCCCGCTATTGTTTCAGAGATGGGGTCTCACTCTTGCTCAAGCTGGTCTTGAACCTGTGAGCTCAGGCGATCTGCCTGCCTCACACTCCCAGAGTGCTAGGATTACAGGTGTGAGCCACCGCACCTGACCAATGGCCAATTTCTTAAGCTGAGTGATGGGTGTATGGGTATTTATTCTATATTTGTCCTTTAAATTACATATATGTGTTGGATACACTTTTTGGTATATGTATGACATTACATAATTATTTTAAAACCTTATATATAAGAAAAAAGACTGGAAGAATTCTAAATATGACGGCACCTGTGGCTCAGTGAGTAGGGTGCCGGCCCCATATACCAAGGTTGGGGGTTCGAACCCAGCCCCAGCCAAACTGCAACAACAACAACAAAAAGTAAATAAATAAAAGCCTAAAAAAGAAAAAGATGGTATCTCAGTAGTGTGGCTCTTTTCCTTTCTACTTTTTGTACTTTTAGAATATTCTTTTATACTCTTATAATGAAAGAAGGATTAAATTATATTAAGAATAAAAGAAATCAGGAGAGTTTTCCCCCCTCACATTTATTTGGAGAAAAGAGAAGTGAGAGGAAACCGGTGAAAGCCTTGGGCTTTCCCGAATTTTACTATAACAGTAACAAAAGATGACACTGGAATTTTGAGATGAAATGCTACTCAGGAGATAATGAGTTTTAACTGATAATCTTGAGGAAGAGAATATTCTTCCAGAAAGTGAATTCCCCAGTCCCTTTTCTTAGAAAAATCCCTGTATGTTCAAGAGTGAGCAAAGGGTTTTGATGCCCTTTTGAAATAAGGAGACCTGACCAAGGAGATGAAGCCCCGGGGCTCAGCTGGTCCTTGGCAGGACTGATTTCAAATGAAAACCTTGGCACAAATCTCATGAAAGAAACGAAAAGAAGGAACACAGCAGAGCTAAGGGAAATCACTGAGCTAGGAGGTGGCTTGAGAGAATAGGGTCTAACACAAGCAGAATACATCTGGGCAGGATGATTGCCTTGGGGGTAAATTTAATTCAGAGGCCTTAGGTTTCTCTTCTTAGTGTTGGAGGGTCAAACATGACCCCACCCATACCTTTTCCCACCTCCTCCTCCCCTCCTAGAACAAAGACCACAACGGACTTAGCCAGCCCCATCTCAAAAATTCCTGCCACCAGACCTCCAGCCAATCATCTAGCCAGCAGTGGAATCTTTCCAAACCCTTTACCGCCCCATATAAAAGAGGTCTCTAACTATACTCTGCTTGGTGTGGACGCCCTCTTTAGGTCCTCCCAGGCGAACCTCTATCATTAAACCTGGCTTGAATCTCTCCTATCCTCCAGTCTCATCCCTGGGTACAGACCTTTCACTTAGTACCATCATCCTGTGTGTCATTCACTCGTCTGAGGCATTTGGTATTCTATAAACAGGTATGCAGACCCACCATGTGTGCAGGCCTGGCCCAGCACCTGGAGACACAGGGATATGAGACAGTGGTCCTCCCCTCTAGAGGCTCACCCTCAACTATGGGAGGCAGAAATACTGGCAATTAGAATGGGATGGGAAATGCTTTGATGGAAGTTGTACAAGAAATTGTGGGCCACAGAGGAGAGACATCTAACCCAGCCGGGGGGTAAGAGAGAGGGCAATGAAAAGGAGATGGCCACTGTTTCAGGTGGAAAAGGATGAGTAAGCAAAGGAGGATTGGGGTGCAGAGTTCTTCCAAGCAGAGAGGACTACATGGGCAAAGACCTGGACCAGAAGAACAGCGTGGCACAACCAGCACTCTAAGTACTGTGTTTGTTTTTTTCCGGGAGTGGTGACCATGATGCAGAGTCTGACTGGAGTTGGGTGAGGGTGGGGAGTGGGGTTTAGAAAAATTACCAGGAATCATATCTAGAAGATCCTTTCTCACCAGGCAAAGGAACTCAGACCCTGTCCCTTGGGCACAGAGGAGCCGTGGAAGTATTTTAAGAGGAAAGGCAGATGGCCAGTAAGCTCTTTATGTCATGATCAGTCTGGCATTTAAACGGTCCTTTTTATGATACAAGCCAAAGGAAATTTAGGGCACAAACTACAGGCAGATGAAGAGAGGGGAGATTCAACCTAAACTTGGAGAGAGAGAAATTGCCATGTGGATCCGGCTTCCCTATTCACCAGCTGTGGTGAGTCCCTGAGCCTTTGCTCATCTGTAAAGTTGATGTGCACATCCGGTGAAATCGGTGCTACTTCCAATGTGGAAGCCCCTGGAATATAGATGGGGAGATATTCACCTGATAACCTAGATATTTTTTTTAATCCAAAAATTAAATGGCTAAATAAGGTGCATGATACTATTCAACTTCAAAGACCAATAAAACATATCTGTATGTAAAATACAGAGAAGAAAAAAGTTGAAAGCATTCACACCAAATTGAAAATAGTGGTAACTGTTGGACAGGTGGAAGAAAATCAAGGTATAAAGGAGGATTTAGACTTATCCATAAAGGTTGAGTTTGTTCAAGGACAACACACTCCTACATTACTTGGGTGCTTACAAATTAATTTGAAAGTGACCCAGCGAAAGCCCTTGCCAGAGAGTAGGTGGTCAGCGTTATCTCCCTTCCTCTGTTTGCTCACACAGTGTCTTTTCAGTTCCATTTCCTAATTCACGCTAATCCCAACTTCAGTTCAAAGCCAGAGTTATTCCTGGCCCATGGTAGTCACTCGATAAATGTGTGTAGAAGACCTTCTGTGACAGGCTCAGTGGATCTCTTGGAAGTGGATTAAAGTTCTCTCTCGGTGGATGCCTGACCCAAGGTGTTGGTGTCCTAGAGTCCCTCAGTGGGGCCCTGAGAAAGCTACTGTCCCTCTAGGCTTCTGGCAGATCCTCAACTTCTTGGGCAGCTTCCACTCCCCCTTCTGGACTCAGAGCTCCTGGCTGGTGAAGCAGAGTAATCCCCACCTCCGTTGCTTTCCCAAACAAGGGCCACCTCTGGCACACCAAAAAGCCTGGGCTACGGAAGGAAACCGTCAGCAGTGGCTGCCGTTGCCAGGGGAGGTGTAAGGGAGACTTTATTTTCATTAGAGACCCTTTTTCCTGTTTGAATACCTTTTTCTTTTTTCTTTTAATATTATTATTTTTTTAAGAGACAGAGTCTCACTTTACTGCTCTCGGTAGAATGCTGTGGCATCACAGCTCACAGCAACCTCCAACTCCTGGGCTTAGGTGATTCTCTTGCCTCAGCCTCCCGAGTAGCTGGGACTACAGGCACCTGCCACAACACCCAGCTATGTTTTTGTTGCAGTTTGGCTGGGGCTGGGTTCAAGCCTGTCACCCTCGGTATATGGGGCCAGGACCCTACCCACTGAGCCATAGGTGCCGCCCTGAATACCTTTTTCAATATATTTCTGTTTTGTTTTGTTTTGTTTTTATTGAGACAGAGCCTCAAGCTGTCACCGTGGGTAGAGTGCAATGGCATCACAGCTCACAGAAACCTCAAAATCCTGGGCTTAAGTGATTCTCTTGCCTCAGCCTCCCAAGTAGCTGGGACCACAGGTTCCCACCACAACACCCAGATATTTTTTTTGGTTGTAGTTGTCATTGTTGTTTGGCAGGCCCAGGCTGGATTCGAACCCACCAGCTGGTGTATGTGGCTGGTGCCCTAGCTGCTTGAGCTACAGGCGCACAATATGTTTCTTTTTAAATTAAATAAGTACTATTCCTGGCTGGGCATGGCTCATGCCTGTAATCCCAGCATTTGGGAGGCTGAGGCGGGTGGATTGCCTGAGCTCACAGGTTCAAGACCAGCCTGAGCCAGAGCGAGACCTCATCTCTAAAAGTAGTGGGACATTGTGGCAGGTTCCTATAGACCCACCTACTCTTATGAAGAGGAGGACAGAGCTAACATCTATATCCTGTGTACATATCACCTAAAACATTCTCTGGGGCTTGAGTGAGGATTTTGTTGAATTTAATTCAGATAGGTAGGCAAGTCTAGGGTCTGCCAAAAGTGTAGTTATTTTGGAAGGAGAAGAAAAAAAGGAAAAGGGGGAAAGAGTGAGCTTGTAGACAGAGGAGAGGCTTTGGCAGCTGAGCCACCCAGGCCCTCACTTCACCAGTAAGACCATCAACCCAGAAGGGAGGTTTGAGATCCAGCTAGCACCAGACCCAAATAGTGGGGGCTACAGTATGATCACAGAGTCCGCATGTGACCATCCAATGGCCTCGTGAAGTGGGCACTCTGTCTGCTTCAAAGAGGAAAAAACAGAGGCCAGAGTGGGGAACGGGACATCCCAGGGAGATCCAGGCAGGAATTGACTGAATAAGGCTTTGAATTCCACACTCTGATCCCAAAGCTCTCTCTTGTACCCTTGACCTTATCTCTCACCCTCTTTGAGACACCTTGGAAATGTGAATCTGGTTGGAACTACCTGGAACATATTATTATTAGGCTTATTTCTTATTATTTATGGACAGCTAAGTCCTTCTATGTGGAGGGAGAGAGTTCCTGTCTCCTTCACTGGTGTATCGATTTACAAATGACTGAAGAAAGACTGTTAATCTTTGCAGGTCCTCAATTTACAGAGGAAGAGGCTGAGGCTCAGGGAGGTGCAATGACTTGCTTCAGTGACACAGGAAATCATATCAGAAGTCACCAGGTCTCCCTTTCCTCCCAGAGAAGAAAGACCTTCTGTGTTTCCTCTTCAGAGTCAAGCTTGATGTGACACCAACTGGTCGCTGACCCACCCTGAGGAAGCAGCATAGTCATCAGCCAGGAGAGCAGACCCACCTGCCCCTGGACGTCAGTGCTGCCAAAACGTGGTGACACCCACACACTATGACACACACTCAAGTTCTCCCCAGACTTCCCCAGTCCAGCCAAGGAGCAGGAATGGCAGAAGAACTGTCAGGCGTGGGGTGGGCTCCCAGCCTCCTGGCAGGGCGTAGACAGGGAGCTGGTGAGCAGCCCCGCCCATCCCTCAGCTCCAGACACTGGAGGAAGGGGTCCAGGTTAGCTCCAGATCAGAAAGTGATGAAGAAGGTGAGTGGTGGCTCTGAGTCACCACAGCTGACAGGTGTGGGTAGGAATTAGCAATCTTGGGGCGAGACACCTCAAACTAGTAAGATTCATATCTCCGGAAAAGTGGGGATAAAATGCCCACACCCAGAGCAGATCTGAGGGGCACTATCTGTGTGAAACAAATGTCCTTTTTCTGTATGGACCAAATGCTGCTACCTATGCACACACCCTCCCTTGAGTTCTCAGGGTAGGAGGATGAGAGCAGACTCCCATTTTTTTGGCAGTGTTCTATGTGCCTGATTCTATAGTAAGCTCTGGCCCTCTACCAACTCATTTAATATTATGACATGGGCATTACTAACAATAGCAAACTGAGGCACAGAGTGGTACAGTAACTTGCCCAGAGTCACACAGCCTGGAGAATGGGGGAGCCAAGGTGGGATTGAAATACTGGTCTGGTACGATCCAAAGTGCATTACATCACATGCCTCACAGAGCAGGGGTCCAATGAATGGAGTTCATGTGTCAGGGGAAAAGGGCCAGGCAAATGGGTCTCAAGCAAGAGTCAAGACTGAACTGTACCTTACAAGGGAAATTAGATACTACTAGGTTAATCTGGGTTCAGATATAGAATAAAGACTTATGAAGTAGGTGGGGCTTGGAAAAATAGAGCCCAAAGAACTGAGATCTTCTCAGGGACATTACAAATGTTAGAAAGTTGCTTCCCAGGAGCTGGTAAGCAAGTAGGTTCTGGCATAATGGGGAACATCTGAGCACTTCATATTAAATGGAAACACTGTCACACACATGAACACACTCAGGGGCACACGTGCTGCACACACATGCACATATGCACACGTACCCTCCCACTGAATGTGCTTCTGTGTGGAATACAAAGGTTGGTGCTGTAGCAAGAGGGGGACAGACATCTCCCTTCCATATACATGGGTACTGGTCAACTAATAGTACTTGAATACCTACTGTGTACCTGGCACTTTGGCAGACACGGATGGTACAAAGGGGAGGCACCATGATTCCAGCCTCCAACGTGGACAAGATTTACGGGCACAAAAACTTTCCTATTTGGGCTTCTCAACATCCCTCAAAGGCCCCAGTTTTGTAGAATGATTTTTTTTTTTTTTTTTTTTTTGCAGTTTTTGGCCAGGGCTGGTTTGAACCCATCACCTCCAGTATATGGGGCTGGCGCCCTACTCCTTTGAGCCACAGGCGCCGCCCTGTGTAGAATGATTTTTAACTTTCAAAGCACATCTATGTATGTTCACTGTCAGTGAGAGGAAGAGACCAGCATGGCAAGTGTGGGAGAAAATGTGAATAATGCCCTCAGCATCACCACCGCTGATGAGTCTTGCCTGAATCAATTCCTGGGGTGGCTGCCACATGGTTTTCTAATTCCATCATGCCTTCTGTGTTTATTTAGTTGTCATCCTACTGCAAGGAACAGCTCTCCCTTCTCCCCCATTTATTGGTCTATTTGTTTATTTTTATTTGTATAAACTCACATTCTTATTTTATTCCATGTATAATAATCCATTGTCATCATCATTGAATTTAATGTTGAAATTTCAAGCTCTGAACTTAAAATAAGGTGATTCCAGATAGTTGGTTTGCCCCAGGTGCCTGACAAAAGCAAGAAAAAACTTCATCCTAGATCTAAAATGTTTCTTTTTTGAGACGGAGTCTCACATTGTAGCCCTGGATAGAGTGCCATGGCATCATAACGCCCAGCAACCTCAGACTCATGAGCTCAAGCAATCTTCTTGCCTCAGCCTCCCAAGTACCTGGGACTACAGGCACCCGCCACACTGCCCAGCTATTTTTAGACACAGGTTCTTGCTCTTGCTCAGGCTGGTCTCCAACTCCTGAGCTCAGGCAATTCACCTGCTTTGGCTTCCCAGAGTGTGACGATTAAAGGCATGAGCCATGGCACCCAGCCTAAAATTAATTTTATAAATGTTTTTTTGAAAACGATTTTCAGCACATAATCAAAAATAACTAGACTCATGATGGGGAGACAAGACACCATGAATGATAATAAGCAGAAATGGACCTCAGGGATTCCAGACGTGGGGAATAATAATTATGCATGTTATGTTTAAGGAAATATGCTGGAAAATTCTGTAAGAAAACTGGAAACCATTCAAATTAACATTATCAGTGCCCTGGTCTGACAGCGTCAGTGTAGTCTAAGAGGTGAGTTTAGCAAACAGATGTTTTTACCAGTATGAGAAGAATGTAGGGAAGCTACAAGGGATACCCTGGAGCTAGTACCCTGGAATAAGTAACAGTGGAATGCTATTACTGTCCATAGGCCTAAAGGGGGGAGGAGAAGAATGGTTACCAGAACTAAGATAGGTGGAGAGGAACACCTGATGGGAATTATGTTGTTCACTAAAGGACCCAATTAACCTAGGTGACCACTCAGAGTGGAAGCTAGGGAATACATATCAAAATTTCATTCGTCTGGCTTGGTGCCCATAGCACAGTGGTTACGACAGTAGCCACATGCACCAAGGCTGGCAGGTTCAAACCTGGCCCAGGGTCAGCTAAACAATGACAAACGCAACAAAAAAATAGATGGGCATTGTGGCAGGTGCCTGTAGTCCCAGCTACTTGGGAGGCTAAGGCAAAAGAATTGCTTAAGCCCAAGAGTTTGAGGTTGCTGTGAGGTGTGATGCCACATCACTCTACCAAAGGTGACATAGTGAGACTCTTTCAAAAAAAAATTTCATTCTTCTCATTCTTTCCAATCTATTGTTGATTGTTCCCCTTCCCTTAGGCTGAAACCAATCAGAAGCCAAGAGAATAGGGGCCATCAATGCAGGTCAACCTCCTACGACACAGAGAAGGGTGACAAAACAGAGTTGTTCTGGAGGAACAAACAGGAAGTGTCGGGTGACAGTGACATAGTATATGTGAAAAAGAATTAAATACCCATTTAAGAATAATTATTAATTATTTAATAATAATTAAAATTAATTCAATGGACAGGTTTAATAGCAGATTAGACACAGCCAAAGAGAGAATTAGTGAACTAGAAATTAGATCAGAAGAAACTTTGCAAGATGAACAGACAGAATAAAAGCAAGATGAGAGAAGAGCAATAATAAGGCAGAGGTACTATCTGTAAATGCGATAGTTGATAATTTCCCAGAACATTGAAAATCCACAGATTCAATAAGCTTAATGAACATCAAAATTACACTTGTGCTCATTATAGTGATCCTCAGAGACAGAGAGGAGTCATGGATGACAGCAAGGATAACGGGCAACTAGAAGTTGATGGAGTCACCCTCCAGCTAAGATGGGGAGACCGAGAGGGCGGCAAATTTGGGAAGTTTGAGGAACGGCCTGCCTTGCTCCTATTAACTTTTTCGGTTGAGGCTTCTGGTCCCTGGAACATTTTTGAGTAGTTTAACTGCCTCTAGATCCTCCTCCCAAGTCCTACAGATTTGGGCCCACTCCCCACCTCCTCTTAGGAATTACCTCTTCCTTGGCCTCCCACACCAGCCCAACCTGCACATTAACCACCAGAGTGATGCTTCTAACAATTTCAAACTGTTGGTGGTGTGATGTGGCCAAATTGAGGGTGATGTGCTTTCCCATTCCTTTGTTTTCTACAGGGGGGGACTTTCCCCTCAATATCCTGGGCTTCCCTCCACACCCATCAGTGGAGATGGGTGAATTCTGACTGATGAGTTTGGGACTAGAGTCTGAGATCAGGGTGCACAGCTCTTCCCTTCTTCCTTTAGGAGAAGGTGGCCCACAGGGAGCACCATTTTACTCTGCCCTCCCCAAGGAGGCCTGTGTTTTTTTCTTCTCTTTTTATGCTTCCTGGATGGGTCTGTCTGCCAAATTTTGAGGTTCACCATTAGGAAGACCCCCTGCAGACAGAAATCATATTTATTCAGAATGTGCGCAGAAATACTGTATATCAGGCTCCCTAAAATCACAAACCAAAATTATTGCAGTATGTCCTAATTTTATTTTATTTTATTTATTTTTTATTTATTTATTTATTTTTTATTTTTTTTTCGAATTTATTTATTTTTATATTGTGGAGAAGGGGCAGGGAAAGAAGGCAGGGGAAGAGGTGAGTGACAGGGTCGGGCCAGTGGCATGGTACCACATTGGCTGTATCTAGGTAGAGGCAGTTTCAGGCTGGGTCTTGCTGAGTCGTTGCTACGCGGAAGTAGCTCGATGGATCTGCTTCTAGTCAGGCTCGGGAAGTTGCA
>CAUYPK010037223.1:0-64869 GCA_963574355.1 Loris lydekkerianus | reverse complement strand
GGAAGGTGGCAAAGAGGGGGGTGTCCAGCGCCGGGGCCCGGGGAAGGCCCGTGAGGACGAACACTGTCACAAGGCTCACGTTGGACATTTCTTCTCACCTTGGTCTCTCTCCCTGTGGGGACCTAATGACCACCCAGAATTTAGCAGTTAATTGTGAACTGAGTGTCCATTCTCTATGTGGCAATTGCATCAAAGATAATAGATAATTTGAGATTATACTAAAATTGTCTTGTTACAAGGCTTCTTTGGTGAGAGTAATGGAATGATTCCATCATCTCTCCCATGTAAGTACCCAGAGACACTCACACTAATACATACACAGAGAAGAAAGCAGGAGAAATACATTGTATTAAGATTGTATTGGTATCTTAACAATTATCACAAACATAATGGCCTGAAACGTGCAAATTTATTCTCTCACCCTTTCTTTGGGTCCGGACAGTTGGTCCTCTGCTCATGGTCTCTTCGGGTTTGAATCTAGGTGCCGAATGGGGCTGCAATCTCCTCTGAGGCTGAGGATTCTGGCCCAAGCTTCCTGAAGATGTTTGTCAAGATTCTTACCATTTAGTACTGAGGTTCCAGTTTTATTCTAGTTACGACCCTGGGTCCTAAGAACCTAGCTAGCTGGCCTGAACATGACAGTTTCTTCAAAGCCAGCAGGAGAACCTCTTTCTAGTTTTCTATGATGGTGTGATGTAGTATAGTGTAATCAAGGGGTGATATTCCATCATGTTTATAGGTCCCAGCCACCCAAAGCAATCCTACCTATCATATCCGATTTTGTTACAGGGTTTATAGGAAAACTTTACAAAACAAGAATTTGTTGGTAGTTGATATATAAAAAGTTCATAGTGCACCTGAATTATTACCTAGTTTCCCCATAAGTTTGTTGACATGACTAATGTCACTTCTCACTGAGAAGTTATATGGTTTAAGTAAGATTCTCTATTTAAAGTGCAGAGCCCAGTAGCTGGCTCTGCACTTTAAATAACTGTTCAGTAAATAACTGTTCGTAATAACTGTTCAGTAAATGATAGTGTATCATACAACACTGTGCCTTGCCACAGTACTGCAGAATTTCCTTTTTTGATTTTAGAAAGAGAAAAATAAATATTTTTTTCAGTGTTTCTAAAGTCTTCTAATCAATATAATAGCTAGGTCTCGTGGAATATTTCATCCGTGGTATTGGTGTTCCCACCACTGCATTTAAAGGGTTTCCCTCAGAGTTTTCACAGTAAGTAAGGATATCAGTAAAACTACATATTAGGATACTCCAGAACCTGCTAAGTGATTCAGATGACTGGAGGCTTCACCCAAGACTACCCCCCATCTCTCCTATATTTTTCCCTCCCTTTGAGGTTTAGCAGATGGTGTTCATATGTGTTGTCTCAACCGCAATCTACTGTGTAAGACAAGCTTTCTATCACGTACCCTCCTATTGTAGATGTGTGAATATTGTCTAATATGGGCTTTGCTAGAGATCATATTTCCCCACCATCTGCCTACCCTTCATGCTCATAAACCCAGGCAACACTCTCATAAAAGAAGACATTCCATCATGTCAGTATTTACCGTGTAACCACTATGCCCTGAGACAGGAAAAATGGACCTCCAACAAGAGGAGGGGACTATGTCAGCTTGATGTCAAGAGAAATTGGGATTATGCACCATTGAAAATGAGGCAGAAATGAGGTTTCTGGGTAAACACAAAATGTTCTCTTAGTTCAGAGTTTGATGAGAAAAGACTGGAGCTGGTTCACAAAGACAAGAGAAACCAGGATCTCTGCTCTTAGCAAAGCTTAAGTTACATTAAAGCTATAATTTTCAAATATATAATAACAGGTACAGGATTATAGTAATTACCAACATGGACAATAGAACTCCAAAATGGAACAAATAAAACCAAACTATCTACCGTATCCAGAGGAAAAAATAGCCAGGATAGCTCCATAATAAGATTTGATGAAATATGAACATCTGCATCAAGTGAAGTCCCAGGTAGTTTAAGATCTAAGGCAAGAGCCTCAACCAACAGGGTTAACCTTTACTTGAATATTGATGGTGCAGCAACGTGGTCTCTGCTTGTACTCAGCATCTATCTACCTGCCTATCTATCCCTCTAACTGATTTTAGAATGAAATCTAACAATTCCCAAATAATTCGTCCTGAATGTAAGTTTGCAATAAAGGAAAAAAAGGAAACTAAGTTAGACCTACCTTTCTAAGATCTAACCTTACAATGCGTGAATCATGTCAGTGGTGAAACTCAGATCTGAGTTTTTGTCCCCAAATTTTTCGCCCTCCACATGCCCTTTACAGGCACCAGCAGCAAAGCATCCCTCAAGAGCACATATACAATGCTGAGAATGAGGGGTGCATTTCTAAGAAGAACCAAACTAGTTGAAGTGCAGGGAACAGAGAGTGACGTGGGTGGGACCTTAATTTGATTTGTGTCTCGGGGGTGAGATTGCTCCTGGGTTTTCAGGTTTACTCGAGCAGCGCAAAAACAACAGGGAGAAACCAGGGGAAGGCTCTTCATAAGCACACTCGTATTTCCCTTTGGGTTTCTCATTTGAGCCTTCCTGGAATAGCTTTTGTCTTCTTGGAACTAATATTTATGCTAAGCGGAGGTTAGGAGGATTTGGCCTTTTCCTTCACTGGTGTTTGATAGACATTCACAAATGCTTGCTCTCAATATAAAATTCCCTGAATCCATAATTGTTATCACCTCATTGTGCTCAATATTACTATCTATTTCTCTATTTTTTCTCTTTTTTTGAGACAGAGTCTCACTATGCCACCCTCAGTAGAGTGCTGTGATGTCCCAGCTCACAGCAAGCTCAAACTCTTTGGGCTCAGCCTCCCAAGTAGCTGGGACTACAGGCGCCTGCCACAACGCCTGGGTGTGTATGTATATATACTTTTTTTTTTTTTTTTTTTGCAGTTATCGTTGTTTTAGCTGGCCTGGGCCAGGTTCAAACCCATCAGTCTGGGTGTATGTAGCCAGCGCCCTACCCACTGAGCTACAGGCATAGCCTATTTCTCTATTGTTTATGGAGAGTTAGAACATTCCCAGTTCCCAAACTTTTTATTGTTGTTGTTTACAGCTTTTGAGTGACTTTTTCCCTAAACATTTCTATGGGTATATAATTGATTTTTCAATTATATAATAATTAGATTTTATCATTGTCATAATTTTCATAGCTTTTAACAAGCATGAGGAAACAGTTAAAATATTTTATAAGTGCATCTCACTTGTAAGTTAGCCATTCATAAACTTTTGTTTCTTTATTTATGATAATAGTCATTTTAAAAATTTCCCTGTACCTTTACAAACTAAGAAACTAATTTGTCATTTTATTGTAAAGTAAAATGTGCTTTCAAATTTATCTTTTTAAAGTGCTTTTTCTTTCTATACATATTTTGCAATGTTCTAAGAAACTTTATTGATCAATTTCAGTATGATTTTTGATGTTGGTCTTTTGCTTTAAGAAAGTTGTTTTGCATCTAACATTTATCAGTTTTCATTTATCACTTAACATTTGATGCTTTGAGTTTTACTTTCTTTCATTTAGAATTAATTTTTCTTTAGCTGTAGTTGTAGAATAAAGACATTTTTAGTCCATATAATTTGAGATTGGAGGTGTAATTACTTCATTAACTTAAGTGTTTTCTTAGGAATTTTGTTTAAGTTTCTAAGTTTTATTTATTATAATTTGCTTATTAAGTTCTAGGTTTATTAAGCTCTGGCTTTGTTTGATCTTTATTATGATCAAGGAAAATTAGGTAGAAAATTTGAATTTCAAAATGTAATAACTAGTTCAAAGTATTACTTCTATAGGTAGCCTCTTTGCTTTCTTTTTCCTAATCAAATGTCATAAAGGCTACCACATTTGGCCAGAGGTGGTGGCTCACGCCTGTAATCCTACCCCTCTGGGAGGCCGAAGTTGGTAGAATACCTGAGCTGAGAATTCGAGACCAGCCTGAGCAAGAGCAAGACCCCATCTCTAAAAAATAACCGGGCATTGTGGCGGGCACCTGTAGTCCCAGCTACTTGGGAGTCTGAGGCAGGAGGATTGCTTAAGCCCAAGAGTTTGAGGTTGCTGTGAGCTATAATGCTATGGCACTCAACCCCAGGGCAACTGAGTGAGACTCTTGTCTCAAAAAAAAAAAAAAAAGACTACCACATTTGTATCTTCAGCCTATCTGCAATTAATTTTTTGATGTGTACATTTTGAGATAGGTTCAAGATATTTTTATTTTTTGTGTGAATGCCCAGTTAATCCAATTTTTAAGAAGTCAGTCTTTATTGCATTGCAGATTGCCTTTGTCTTATGAATATGTATCCATCTTTTTTAAATTCTCTATTCTGTTTTATTTTCCTCTAGCTTCATAAAAATACTACACTGTCTGAATTACAACGGCTTCATTTTCTCCCAGAAAATCTTACCTGCTAGCCTGCTCTTTGGATCATTCTCTTTCCAATTCTGAGATTCCTTTCAATCTCATAAGCTTCAAATGTCCTTTTCCCCTTCTGCCTCTTTCCCTTTCTTCCCTTCTCTTCCTCCCTTCCTTTTCTCCTTCCTTCCTTCCTTCCTTCCTTCCTTCTTTTCCTTCCTTCCTTCCTCTTTTCCTTCCACTATTCTATCTAAAATATACTTACAGCTTATTATTATACACCATATAGTAATCCCACACTGTGCTCCCAATTTTGTGAGGTAGCCCTAAGGCATCTGGCACTAGAGCTGCTTCCGGGATCGCCTTTCTGGGAAGGATGTCCTTACTTCCCTAAACCTGTCCATCCTTTTCTCCCACACCATGTACACACTTTGCCCAAAGGAGGGGGGAACTACATTTACCAAGGTTTTTATCAGGCTGCAGGATCTTGTATTGACCCATTCATGAGAACTGGCAAGTTCGCTGTTTTAAGCAAAGGGATTAATTAAACATTTGATCTCAGTGAAAGGTCATCTGTTTTTACCAGCTCTGCCTCCTGCTCAGCCTGAGAGAGCAAAGGAACTTTGGATAAGACTGGAGCATTTCTTTTAAATTTGTTTTTCCTATCTTTCTTCTGTCTTACTTTAAACGTGGATGATGGCGTCTCTTCAAGAGAAGTCCCTCCATCTCCTCCCATATTCCCATCCTTGTAGAAAATCAAATGGAAAGCAAAGGGAGTTCTAGGGAAAAGAAAACCACTAAGTTTCCCTGATGTAGATAAAAGTTCTTTACTACTTTCCTAAGGCCAAGGATCCTTCTTGAAATTTGCAACCAAAGTCACAATTCGTAATCAAAGAATCCTTTGCCTTTTTTTATATGTATATATATGTAGTACAGATGTAGTACAGATGAACTTCCATAGTTGACTCCTTTACCTTTTTTATATGTATATATATGTAGTACAGATGAACTTCCATAGTTGACCACCTCCCTTACGTTGATTTAATTTTCATGAGCTCATGCTCCATGTGTATAGATCAGTTCAGTAGGCCTAGTTCTTTAGTTGAACACTTCTGTATGTTGACCAGTTTGTTACAGTCCCTGGTGTGGTCAACTTACAGAGGTTCTACTGTCTTCCTTTCAGAGACATCACAGTGCATGAGCTCTCTCTGTGACTGGGGAGGATCAGGCATGGGGGGTCTTACGTCCCTTTAGTCTTCCTTGCTAGATGTAGACTTATTTATTAACAAAACCCTAAATCTAACTTAAGTTCAGTAACATGAGGAAGTACAAAAAAACTGGGAAATCATGTCCTTATAATAGGGAAATATACTAAAAAAAAAAAAAAAGCTAAAATACTTGAGGCTGACTTTGATTCCTTAAGTGGAGGATGGTTCATTAAAAAAAACAGACCAAGTAAAGTGCTGTGTTTCACAAAATGTTACTTACACGTTGGATACAAGCAGCGGATCAAAGTAAACCATGAAAACATATTAAACATAGACAAAAAGTATTTAACAAATATTTATTGATCGATAGTTTTCCCAGTACTAGTTGAGAGTTATGAGTTCTTCTATTCTCAGGGTTGAATGAACCATATCATTTATCTACACAAGTGTGCAAGAGATTTTTTTACCCACTAAGCAGTATGACCTTTCACCTTTGGAAACATCCTTATTCTTTTGAGTTATTTCTTTAAAGGTCCTTCCAGCTCCAACCTAAGTGTGTTTGACTTTTAAGGAATTGCTACAGTTTTCATATTCCATCTAGCATAGTCTCCTATTTGCCTATTACATGATCCCAACAGTTCTGCCTGAAATAGGTTGTCTACCGTATGAAATGTTCTAGTAATTTACTCCTTCTGAGTTAAATTCAGAGGGTGAATTTTAGTAAATCACGTTTGGCACTCATGTGATACCTTTGGCTTTAAAGCTCTTTCAAATTCCATGCCTGTACCTTTTGGGGATAAGTGAGTAAGACATCATTATCTCCAATTTGTAGGTGAGAAAACTAAAGCCCAGAGAAATGGGAGGGGCTTCCTGACTCCTGATCAAGGTATGTAATCTCAGCAGGATCCTATGCTATGGGGACACTGTTAGCCAGTGGGTAAGCTCCCTGGAATTTCTGTAATTCAGGTTTTGCTGTTAATAAAGCCCACTGCAACTTATTTCCATGTAAGATAATTGCCATAAGAGTGAAGCAGAAGTGATGTCAGCCTCCTTGTCTCCTGTTCCTTAGGGACCACAGGAAGGAAGAAACTGTTTGCCAGAAAGTGAGCTCTCAGAGGTCAAAGGATTAGCCTGCTGCCAAAAGTTTCAAAAGGAATAAAAAGGGTGGAGATGCACCCACAGAAGCACCCAGAAAGTGTGTGGTGACACAAGCAAGAAGGGGCATGTCAAAGGAGAAGACCGGGGAATGCATTGAACTCAACAAGGGGCCTCCACAAGGATCAGGGCGGAGCAGCAGGCAGCTGAGGCTGGAGCCGGGCCATGGCCTGCCAGCAGGTTCACACCCAGGGAGTGGGCTCCTGCAGAGGAGGATCCAGCAGGGAGGTAGATGTGTACTCACACAATTCTGCTGGGATATGTATTTATTAAAAGTATGTTGGAGATATTGGGAACAGAGAAAGCATAGTAAGTCCTCCTAATGGCATTATGCTTTACAAAGACCTGGAGTTTGGAGAATGTCTTTGTACTTAGCTCACCAAAAGGCAAAGACCTCTTGGGTCTTTTCTGACACATGAGTTTCAGGATCTACTTCAGACCTACCCTTCACTCCTACAGGGTTTGAATAGTCCATAGCATATGGATATATATAGCTAGTATCTTTTCTCCCCCAAGACTTTTTACAACACAGGCAGCAGCTGTGGCTCAGTGGGTAGGGCGCCGGCCCCATATACCAAGGGGGGCTGGTTCAAAACCAGCCCCAGCCATGTAAAACAGAGTAGCAACTGTAACAAAAAACAGCCGGGCATTGTGGCGGGCACCTGTAGTCCCAGCTTCTCGGGAGGCTGAGGCAAGAGAGTCGCTTAAACCCAAGAGTTGGAGTTTGCTGTGAGCTGTGATGCCCCAGTACTCTACCAAGGGTGACAGAGTGAGACTCTTGTCTCAAAAAAAAAAGACTTTTTATAACAATTGCTTCTTTTCCCACTACACAGATAAATATATCATACGTTGATAATATAACGTGGCATGGACTAAAACGTATACACCAAATAACTGGAGCAATTTTAGTCTTTAATGCATAAAGCAAGAGTTTTTCTGTCTTCCTCGAAGAAAAATAATTACTACTTTTCTGTAAAGAAAATTAAATTATAAATATGAATGAGAATTGAGATGTCAAGCTAGCAAGGGGGCAAAAAATCATTATGGCATAGGAAAGAATTGTGAATAGGGGGAAAATTGATTTTCTTTAAGAACAAACTTTAATTGTGGGAATTGATTTAATTTGGGGGCATTGCTACAGATCCAGAGCAAACATGTCTTTCTTCAGTGGGAAATCTAAACCTTCCCTTTCCCTTTATTTAAATAAGAAACCAAAACTAGAAATTTTAATATTTTTGCTCAGAATACTAGAGCTAGTAAGCAGTGATGGTCTCGGTGCTGGAATTCTTAGGATTTTGGCTGCCAGATTTTAAGACCTAACTGGTATTATCCTGGTTTCTGTGTCTAGCTCAGAAGGACATCCAGGCAGAGGAAAATGCATTTGTTCATCATTGTTTGAGAATCTTTCTGTAAAGGGTACGCTGTAAACTCAGGATGAAAAGGAAAGTGAGACAAAGCCTCTGTAGGAGCTCCCAGCCTCATGAGGAGGCCAGGCACACACAAGAGTACAATGCACCTTGCTTCTAGAAAAGCCCATCATAGAAACGGGAATGTTTTTGTGGTAGCTGCAAAGGGATGACCATTGTGGGAAAGGGAGGACAGGTTTTACTGCTAGGTAACATCTGATCGGGATCTCAAAAGATAGGAAAAAGAAAAAAAGGAGAAACTTTGCAGACATTAAACGAGCAAGTCTATTTCAGATGGAAATGGCTGATGTATAAGAAAATAGAAAGAATAAGTTTGGTTACAGCCCCAGCGTGAGACGGAGTGCTGAGCGAGGCTAGGGCAGCACCAGACTTCCAGGCTCTCTGCTGCTATAGGCCCTGAGATTGCACTTCTCCCTTGGGCCATGAGGTGCCATTAAAGGTTGGTTATCAAGGAAGCACCTAGGTAATCACTACAAATTGCCTCAGAAATTGTTTTAAAACAAGTACTACAGTTAGTTACATTTTAAGAGATTATTTAGTTTTTATGCAGTTTAAACCCTTATTTAGTGTGACTATTTTGGTTCACCGGGGACTCTCCTGATTTAGCACAGAAAGTCCCAAGTCCCTGAAATTGCTGAATCCACCAGGTCGGGTGGCTCACGCCTCTTAATCCTGGCACTCTGGGAGACTGACGGGGGTGGAATGGCTCAGCTCAGGAGTTCAAGACCAGCCTGAGCAAGAGCAAGACTCTGTCTCTACTAAAAATACAAAAACTAGCTGGGTGTCATGGCAGCTGCCCTTAGTCCCAGCTACTCAGAAGGCTGAGGCACCAGATGGCTTGAGCCCAAGAGTTTGAGGTTGCAGTGAGCTATGATGATGCCATGGCACTCGAGCCCAGAATGACAGAGTGAGACTCTGTCTCAAAAAAAAAAAAAAAAAAAAGAAAGAAAGAAAGAAAAGAAAAGAAAAGAAAAGAAATTTCTCAGTCTCTAGCCAATTTATTTTCACTGGGAATAGTCTCTGACTGGTAAAGAAGATTGAGAAGGTATGAAGAATATTCCTCTTATTCTATTCTATGAAGTTTAAACCCTTATTTAGGGTGACCTGTTTTGGTTTACCAGGGAGGGACTCTCCTAGCTCATACCCACTGTGCCCCCACCCACCCAGGAGGAGTCTAGCTGGAAGCCCGATTTCATTTCATACCCTCTGAAGCCTTTTGAGTGACTGTGGGTTGCCCTTGAGCCTTTGTGAAGCTGACACATCATTTGGATGTTTGCCTTCTGTGTGTAAACAGGCCAGTAGAGCAAATATTGGTGGAAAGAGAGTGGCACTAGGAAGAAAACCTCAGGGGGGCCTCTCAGTGTCCAGCAGTGCTCCAGCGCCTCTCGGCCACTTCCATGCCTCCTTCCTTTCCCTGTGGCTGATGCCATTCACCAGAGTTCCCAGGAGAAGAGAACCTTGGTGATGCTGTTTCAACTTCAGAAGCCCACAACTCACCAAAGCCATAAGTTCACTCCAAACTTGAACCAGAAACAGGACTGCAACACCCATACGTCATGGAAAATAACAGCTCATGTTTATTAAGTGCTAGTATGAATTGTGTGAATTAATTTCATTAATCCTCACAAGAATCCTATGAAGTAGGCGCTATTACTATCTACTTACATTGTAGAAACAGGTAAAAAAAAAAAAAAATGTTAAGTGGGTTTTCCGAGTAAAAGGGGAAGGGTTAGATTTTTAACTCAGGAAGACTTTAGAGGTCATGCTCATAACATAATATCAGTGCCCTACTGTATAGACAGACAGATAGATGGACGTTGGACTATACTTATCCAGAAGTACACAAAATAGAAGATAAACAGGTGCCTTGGGGCTGGGATTTTATTCACTATTCTGAGAGATTTTAAATAGCATGTGAATTTTTATAGATAATTTTTGAAAATCGGTATTTCTAGCTAAACCTTCAGAGATTCTGAATATATTAGGTTCAAGATACAGCCCAGATAATATTTTTAAAGATCTGCCCAATTTTTGACTCGGCACACTTAGATTAGGAAATATAGTAATTACAACTCTCATCTTCCTAGAAAATAAGATGTACTTAACTCTTTAGTATATAGATCAGAGATCAAACTGAAGGAAAACCACAGAATAGATATTTCTTTATTGGTTAATTTAGATTTTACGTGATTATACTTCTTCCCTCACTGTCCTAAATTATACACGTGTAATCTGCTACATTTAACCTTGGAGGAAACATCTGTTCCTGGGAAACAGAATCTCAGAATCAGGAGTTGGTGGGGGAGAAAACAGAGAATAATAAAGAGAGAAAGAGAGAGAGGGAAGGAGAGAGAGTAAAAGAGAAAGAAGGGAAGGGACAGGGGATAAGAGAGAGAGGGAGGGAGAGAAAGAGAGAGAACAGAGATGAGAGAGAGGAGAGATAAGAGAGAGAGATTGAGAGAAAGAGAAAGACACTTTCCTGTCCGTATTTGGGAATGACACAGAACAGAGGGGCCATGCCTAGAGATTTCAGAGGGGTACTGAGCATTCCCCTCCACTACTGTTGGCAGATGTGAACAGCAAGACCATGCCTGGCGGCGGAAACCAGACCTGGGTGTCCCACTTCATCCTGGTGGGCCTGCACTACCCTTCACCACTAGGGGCGCTGCTCTTCCCGCTCTTCCTGGTCATCTTCCTCCTCACTGTGTCCGGCAATGGGCTCATCATCCTCACGGTCCTAGCAGACACCCGGCTCCACCGCCCCATGTACTGGTTTCTATGTCACCTCTCCTTCTTGGACATGACCATTTCTTGTGCAATTGTGCCCAAGATGCTTGCTGGCTTTCTTTTGGACAGTAGGGTCATCTCCTTTGGGGGCTGTGCAGTCCAACTTTTTTCTTTCCATTTCTTGGGCTGCACTGAATGCTTCCTTTACACACTGATGGCTTACGACCGTTTCCTGGCCATTTGTAAGCCTTTACACTACGCTACCATCATGACCCGCAGAGTCTGCAACTCCCTGGCTTTAGGCACCTGGCTGGGAGGGACCATCCACTCCGTTTTCCAAACCAGTTTCATATTCCGGCTGCCCTTCTGCGGCCCCAATAGGGTAGACTACTTCTTCTGTGACATTCCTGCCATGTTGCGTCTCGCCTGTGCTGACACTGCCCTCAACGAGCTGGTCACTTTTGTGGACATTGGCTTCCTGGCGCTCACCTGCTTCGTGCTCATCCTCACTTCGTATGGTTACATTGTGGCAGCCATACTTCGAATCCAGTCGGCGGATGGGCGCCGCAATGCCTTTTCCACCTGTGCCGCCCACCTCACCGTGGTCATTGTGTACTACGTGCCCTGCACCTTCATTTACCTGCGTCCTGGCTCACAGGAGCCCCTGGATGGGGTGGTGGCTGTCTTCTACACGGTCATCACTCCCTTGCTGAACCCCATCATCTACACGCTGCGTAACAAAGAGATGAAGGCTGCACTGCGGAGGCTGGGGGGCCGCAGGCAAGTGCAGCTTCCCTGACTCCAGCCCCCACAGACGTGCAGGGGGCACTTAAATGCAGGGGATAGGTCTGGACACTGAATAATTGAGAAGACTTAGTATGAGAAAGAAGGATTCACACAGAAAGGAGAGGATCCCTAGGTAGAAAAGTGGAAACTCAGAAAGATGCACATTGTAACCTGCTCTCAAACATGATTTTCCAGAGGTCTTCCGTCAGCACCAGTGAAAATCAGAGCAACTCAGCAAGGGCGGTACCTTAAAGGAAAGATTCAAGATACGTAAAATGTCCACATGAAAGCTCAGTTTCTCTGTGGCAACCATCTACATCTATGTTATTGCTTCTAATCCCTACACTGATACCTGCATAACTCTTCACAGGCTCTAAATAACTTTCTAGCCAACCATCTGTTTTCACCTTGACAAATACTATGTGAGGTAGGTTATTATTATTATTCCCATGCAACTATAGGGAATCTGGAGATCAAGGAAGTAAGTGGATTGTCCAAATTTCTTCTCTTTCCTTTTACCTTGAAAAAAAAAAAAAAAGGTATATGACCTTGGACTTGAACTTGAGGTGGCCCTTACCTGTGCACTGCACCAGGACCTTCATACATCTGGTCTTCTGAACTTACACAGGGATCCACTTAGGTAAAATTGATGTAGGTATATTGAACAAGAATAAGCTTTCTTGCACTGCAAACATCAACTGGATCTCCATATTACCTTCATGGATATTAATAAAGCAGAGCATCTGAGATGGTAAACAAATGTATGTGCTATCACACTCTCCTGACGGTTACATAGCTTTGGGGTATGAGTGTGGGCAGAGTGCGATGAGGCATGATGCTCGGTTGCAAGAAGACAAATAAAAATGACCTGAAGCCCATTCTAATGACTGTCCTTACTAATAAGGACAACTAATAATATTGTCAGTGTCTAAATGTGGGTCTTTTACTTTCAGGACCTCTTGGATGCTAGAGGTGCTTTTTTTGCTGATATTTCAAAAGCACCTGGGCAAATACAGCCCAAAAGGATTACTATGTTTCCCAAACAGCTCCAATTGAGGAGAACTGATTTTTATGCACCAGGAGCTTTGTGAGAAGAAATGTATGTTGTCAGTGACTTTCCTTATTGTAATAGCAGAGATGGCAAAGTTAAACATCAAAATAAGTATGAATAGGCAATCCAAATCAACTCAACAAAATTTATTCAGTATAACTCTCAAACTGTGACATTGTCATATATACCAAATGAGTTTATAATCTATGAAAAAAATGTGCTCATGTATGAGATATATAGTCACTTTGTATATGACTATAAAATAAATAAGAAATAATTTAGATAACTCAGTATACGATAAGTATTGTTATTGAAAAGAAGAAAGAGAGAAAGAGAAAGAGCAATCATTAGGTCCATAATTTGTAAAGCTGGATTCCAAGGAAAGATAAGATAATCTGTGGTTTAAAGTTCCTGTAAAATCTAGTCCAGAGGTGGGGAAACTGCAGCTATAATGGCACATGTGGCCTGCTAGGTCATTAGGCATGTTCTTTTGACTGACCCCAAATTTTACAGAATAAATTCTTTTATGTTTATTAATACTATTTTGTTCATACTTTACACATTTATTTTTTAAAAAATACCAAAAAATAAAATAAGTTTTTATGAAATGATCCTCCCAGATGGGTTAGCACAATTAGAACATTATTAAGCCATTAATCACACTAAGCTTATGATTTAGTTCTAACAACCCCTGCATGACTGGTGTCAATACCACACTAGGCTGGTTGGTGAGAGTTTATAGCACTCAAGTAAGACGATCTGGTCTCAGCTTTTGACAATGGTGCACTGTGTTTCTGTTTGAAGTGGAATTTGTAAATAGTGGCAAAGTTTGACAGTATTTTTTAATTCTGTCTGCTTAACAGTCCCTCATGTCAAAGAAGTCCCTCATGTCAATGAAGGAAGAAAACAGCTTTTTAATTAGTATTGGGAAATTGCCATCTTATCTTGTTTCTGCTAAAGATGAGATGGTTTGCCTGCTTTGTGATACTGCAATGTCAATATTAAACAAATTCAATGCTCATCAACATCATGACACTCATAAAGATCACAAATATTTTAAATTACTGGGAGAGGCATAAAAGGCTGTATTGCAGAAATTAAAAGATGAAAATCAAAATCAAAGGCAATTCTTTCAAGGCAGCAACAAGACCTGGAAATAATGCCACTGAAGCAACTTATAAAGTAGCTTATATATACACGGGGTGGAGGAAGGGAAACAATTCAATGGTGTAGAAATTGTGAAAGAATTCACTATCAAGGTTGTAGGATATTTAGACTCTGATAACATTTCAAAGTAAGAACAACTTCCTCTTTCAAGAATCATGACTGATCAGCAACATGAACTAGTTTTCAACTTAACAGAACAACTTCACGCAATACATTAAAAGGAAAGCATATACAGTAGAACCTCAATAAGTTGACCACCCAAAGGACTGTAACAAACTGGTCAACATATGGGGGTGGTCAACATAAGAAACTAGGCCTTCATCTATGTAGTGCATGTCCCATGTATGAAAATTGGGTCAACTTAATAAGTTGGTCATGGCAGGGAAATGGTCAACTAAGGAGGTTCTACTGCATATATTATTCTATCACTTTGGATGAATCAACTGATACCACTGACTAGGTGCAAGTTTTATACCTCATTTTTGTCATAATAGAAGATTTTCTTTGATACAGATAGTTACTCACTGAAGATAAATATCATGAAGTTGGACTGAATTTGGTAAATTTAGTGAGTGTACATAGACAGTGCACCTTCCATGACAGGAAAACATGAAGGGTTTATTGCAGAGATCAAAAAAAGGATTAATAAATTCAGATGGTCTCATTTCTTTTCATTGTATCCTGCATCAGCAAAATCTCTGTACTAAAGCTACTATTTTAAGTGATGCTTTGCAAAAAGTTATAAACATTGTTAACTACATTTGTTCAAATGCAACATGGCATCATCAGTTTCATAACATGCAAAAGATGAAGGGATGAGGAATGAGGTATTCAGTGTGGATTCTCCATATTATTCTAAAGAGCAATGGCTACCACAGGTGATAGCCAAAACTTTATCTCTGTGAGAACAGATAGTTAAATTTTATGAAGAACTGAATCAGCAATATGAATCATTGAAAGAAGATTTCTATAGAGATGCAGCATTTTTGTCGATATCATGTCAAATAAAAGTGACTTGAATATTTCTTTGCAAGGTAAAACTAGATTTATGTATGATATGTAGAAAAAAAAATCCAAGCATTTTGCAAAAAGCTGTCTTTTTCCAAAACACTTCTTCTTCATTAGGAAGTTTTGGATGAATATTTTCCCTAGTTAGCAAAGGTCATTGATGAGCAGGTATAAACTATTATTAGTATTTTGTTCCCTCTTATTGCTGAATGATGTTCTGTTGCATGGGTATACCTTTTTTTTTTAAATCCATTCATTAGCCAAGGATCAACAAAAGTCTGTTTCCAGGCTTTGGCCACTGTGCAGTATTCTGCTATAAACATTCATGGAAGTGTTTGTATGTACATAAGTTTTCATTTGTCTTGTATAGATTGCTAGAAGTAGGAATGCTGGGTCATATGGTAAATTCATCTTTAAATTTTCAAACTAAAAGACTATCAAACTATTTTCCAAATTAGGCTGTCCATTCTACACTTTCATTAGCAATGTCTGGGATGTCTGGGAGTTTCAGTTTTTCCCCATCCAATAATACGTGTTACTCTTTGTTTTTATCATACCCTTTCTAGAAAGGTATGAAAAAGAAAATCTGAACATGGTTCGTTGTAATATCGGAAATACATATACAACTGATGTAAATAACAGTATAATATATTGATTAAGCCAACATTGGAACACTCTTTTGAGAAGTAGGGATTGCTTCGTTGTTGAACGTCTTCAAAAGTTTTATAATTTTTTCTCAGGAACATCATAGGAAATGTCATTGCATTGAATAAATTATTGAATATAAAGAAATTTAAGGTTCCATATGCACTGCTCTATCAGCTGGACAATAATAGTAACTACATTAAATGTCGCACCAATGATAATATCCCCATTTTAAATTTGAGAAATGAAGGAACAGAGAAATCAAATACCATGATTCATATCTTTCAAATAATAAGCAGTAAACATGGGTTTTAAAAGTGGCAGCGCCTGTAGTTCAGTGGTTAGGGTGCCGGCCACATGCACCAGTGGTGGAGGGTTCAAACCCGGCCCTGGCCTGCCAAACAGCAATGACAACTACAACAACAACAACAAAATAAATAAATTAAATAAAGTTTATAGGTGTTCAAATAAACTTGACTTCTTGCTATTTCTACTGTTCTATCCCCCAAATGTTAGGAGAAGTTTAGATTTTTTTTCCTTTTGTTCCTCTTAGGGACATGACATGTGTACATAGTTCATTTAAACACTGCACAGTAGTACACACTCTGATACTTATTAATAATTATCACACATGCCATCAAGTTTTGGAAATTAATGAATCAGTGTTAGAGAAAATATTTACAAATGGCTCCTAATTAATGTTCAAACTCAACCATCAAGAATGGTTTCAAGGAAGTAGAGATTAAAGGTCTTCTATTCAAAATGAATTGTCATGATGAGATCAGAGAGTGGGTATGGAAAACTAAGAAGATGGGGCAAGCAGCAGTTCTGGATAAAAGGAGTTTTCAGGGAATTGCAGGAGATAAAGTTTTTTTATGATAATGAAAACAATTTATAGATAATTTTGAATATCAGACAAAAATATACTTTATATCTTAGACGGTAACAGTTAAAAAGAGAGATTAAATGTGTCATGTTAAGAAAACTGACAAAGCAGTGGAATACAGAATCTTTCTATTTATTAGGGAGTATGTAACAGATAGGACATAAAATGCCCGTGGGAGAGTCTAGGTATAAAATATGCAGAGGTAGAGTTAGGTGAATCTATAGAAATTGAAGCGACAATAGAGGAGGAAAAAGCAGTTTAAAGAAAATTTTCACCTAATGCAACATCTAATTAGTTTAGTAGGTTGAAAAAAAATAGGGGAAAAATCAAAGAATTCTTAAAATTTTATTATGGACCAGTGGAAAAATCTCAACAAAAAAAAAAGGGGGGGGGGAGAGCAAAAAATTCCCAAAGGTTTAAAACAAAGTTTTACAGGAAGAAAATGAAATGTTCTGAACAAATTGTCCTGGTGAATTAGTTTACTCTCCAGAGCTTCACTATCAGACACCTGAGGGCTGTGGGTAGAATCTAGAGCACTCCCTCTGGGTGTAAGGTGGGTGGGGCTGCTGTGTTTCTGGCTGGTGTAATAACACCCAAACTGTAGGCAAGACTTACCCCAAGATGGGATGCAACTCCCTGCTGACAGGCAGCATAAGGACCCTGCTTGTCCATATCTGCAGCAGGGCAGAGAAAATCGGGAGGACCAGACGCATCACAATTCTAGAATGCAAGCAAACAATACATACTCATTGAGAGCAGAGTTTATAATCCGTATTATTTTGCATTTCTTCAAATAACATTTGTTTTGTGGCAAGGGGGATGTCCCACACGGGGACGGAGAACCCCAACCAGACGGTGGTGAGCCACTTCTTCCTGGAGGGTCTGCTGTACACAGCTGAACGCCCCGCCCTCTTTTTCCTCCTCTTCCTCCTCATCTACACCGTCACGGTGGCTGGGAATCTCCTCATTCTCATAACTGTGGGCTCTGACCCTCACCTTCGATCCCCCATGTACCATTTCCTGGGGCACCTGTCCTTCCTGGATGCATGTTTGTCTACGGTGACGGTGCCCAAGGTCATGGCTGGGCTGCTGACTCCGGATGGGAAGGTGATCTCCTTCCAGGGCTGTGCTGTGCAGCTCTACAGCTTCCACTTCCTGGCCAGCACCGAGTGCTTCCTATACACAGTCATGGCTTACGACCGCTACCTGGCCATCTGCCAACCCCTGCACTACCCAGTGGCCATGAACCGCCGTAGGTGTGCAGGGCTGGCCGGAGTCACCTGGGCCGCAGGTGCCGTGCACTCTGCAATCCACACCTCCCTCACTTTCCACCTGCTCTACTGCGGGCCTCACCACATCGCCTACTTCTTCTGTGACATCCCGCCTGTGCTGAAGCTGGCCTGTGCAGACACCACCATGAACGAGCTCGTCGTGCTCGCCAACATCGGCATAGTGGCTGCAGGCTGCCTGATCCTCATCTTCGTATCCTACGTCTTCATCGCCTCGGCTGTGCTGCGCATCCGCACGGCAGAGGGCCGGCGGCGGACCTTCTCCACCTGCACCGCGCACCTGACCGTGGTGTTCCTATACTACCTGCCGCCTGTCTGTATCTACCTGCAGCCTCGCTCTGGTGGGGCAGGAGCTGGGGCCCCTGCCGTCTTCTACACAGTCATCACTCCCATGCTCAACCCTTTCATTTACACTCTGCGAAACAAGGAGGTGAAGCGGGCCCTGCGGAGGCTTTTGTGCCGTAGTCCCCGAGAATCTCAGGTAGGCAGCCCACCACCCTAACCTGGGTCACCCTCTTGATTCGCCTGCAGGCAAAGCAATTACATATTCACATCACTCTTATGAGGAGGGAAAATTCAAAAAAGTTCAAGTGGAAATTGGAACAAGTGAGTTGCAGCTCAGCCACAAACTTCCCACCCTCCCCCTGCCTGCTTCAGTGTCTGGGTCACAAATTTTTTCATCCATAAAATGAATTGGCTGGACTAAGTGATATCCAGCGCATCTCCAAAATCTAAGTTCAATGGCTCGGAGGTATGTGAAAGGCTATTCATATTCTCATTAATTTTAGTAAGTGATTTTTATAATCTTTTTATGAAATAATTTTGTTAAATCTTTATGACTAAAGAATAATAAAATAATATTACTAAAGAATATTGTAAGAATATTGACAACAAAAATGGAAGGGGCAAACAATATGATGAACCTTTGTACACGTATCTCCCAGAGAAGAAACCACATGTTTTAGATTACCAAAATACAAGCACAAGGAGAACAGTGACTTGCCCAAGATCACTTAGAAAGTGTCATCATTAATCCACTCACAGTAGCACATAGCTAAGGCCATATGAATAGTAGAAATAATGTGAGTTTGGAGCCAGTTGGACCCACTAGTAACCTGATGCTGATCGCACCAGCCATTGATTGTAAAGTTTTGTACAAATTTTATACTTGGAGTTTTACTCTGCTCTCTTAACAGTAAGATTAAGAGTACCTACTTTGTAGAGTTTTAGGAGGTCTAAATGAGATAATTATTTTAAGTACATGGTGTTAAATAGATGCTTTGGTAAAGGTTCCAACTGTCTGAAGGATTGGCAAGTTTTTTTTTTTTTTTTATTAAATCATATATGCATAGATCATGTATACATGAATGCATGTATGGGATACAATGTGTTGATTTCATATAGAATTAGGAGCATTTACATCACACTGGTTAATATAAACCTCATCTCGTTTACTTAATTATTGAGTTAAGACATTATACTCTATGCTTAATAAATCTGACAAGTATTTAATATCTTCATTGAATAAGCATTTACAGAGCAACCACAAAACGATGGACATTCTAAACTTCAAAGTGATAAAACATAGTTCAGAGTTGTAGTTAAAGTAGCTTGCGATGTAAGTAGGAAGAGTCATGCTGTGTTAAGAAAATGAGTGAATGATCCCAACTGCTCTGTGGACTGAAGAGGGCCTTGCCTGAAATGCCAAACAAAAGAATTTAGATTATGCTCTAAGTAACCTACCTATTTATTTCTCCTGTTCTTCACCCTCTATAGAAATATCTTTATCATGAGATGCCACTATTTTAAATGCTAAACCATGGGATAAAGGAGAAAAGAGAAGTAGTAGTTAAAAACTATAATAGCGTTCTAGATATAAGAGAAAAAAATTTGTTATACTTGGGTGATGACATTAAGGAGGAAGAGACATTTTATACAATTAGAAGTGTTTTAAATGGGGAAAACTAAAAGAATGGCAATAAACTATAATCATTTTTGATGTACCTATGTGCACAGCACTATATCAATCCTCTTGCGATCTATATTTCAAGGAAATATATATATTTTTTGAGACAGAGTCACACTATGTTGCCCTGGGTAGAGTGCTGTGGCATCATAGCTCACAGCAACTTCAAACTCTTGGGCTGAAGCAATTCTCTTGCCTCAGCCTCCTAAGTAGCTGGGATTACAGGCTCCTGCCACAATGCCTGGCTTTTTCTTTGGTTATAGTTGTCATTGTTGTTTGACAGGCCCTGGCTGGATTCGAACCAGCCACCTCCGATGTATGTGGCTGGCACCCAAGCCTTAAGGAAACATGTTTATTTATGTTATGCAGATGAAAGAATGAAGATAAGAGAGGTCAAGTAACTTTCATAAGATCATGCCAATAATAATAGTTGAAGCCAAGATTTAACTCAATCATGTATGGCTTTGAAGACTGTGTATTTGGCTTGTACAATAATACCTTACAAATACTCAAATCCCATCCTTATTGTTTATTCAATAATATTAGAGGTCTCAAAATCATTCTAGGCTTTTAATTAGAAAAAGGCCCTCCTTGAAATAAGGATTCCCTGATCTATGATTGTGCCTATTCTTCTGTAAATACAGGATCTGAACCTAGCATTTCTGGAATGGAAAAATGCCTAGAAAAAAGGAGAGAGAAATGCAGCAAAAATGCAGCATTCATCCAGAATTCAAAGTTATTCTCCCTTGTCCTACTATCTCAGAGTTACTGATGTATCTGTAGGAATGCCAGAAGTAATTCTGACCAACTCATCATTCCCATCAAAGTAGATTTAAAGTACAGGTAGAATACAGAGATCTGACAATTAAATTCTGAAAACTCATCCTAGAAAAAGAGCTATGTACCTCATTGCTGAGTACCATGACAGTCACCTTGGAAGCATTCCCCTTGGGAAACTATGCATGATGCCAGCATCTAGTCCACCTTTCAAAGCAATTTTGGAACTCTTTCTAGAATGACTATCAGAGCTGTCCTCATATAAAAAGTTCTGACAATTAAGTTCATGAACCTGCTACCCTGCACTTACATAGGCAGCACTGTACACAAAAAACAACTCAGTACGGTTTTATAACCTTGGTGTATTAGTGTCTTACAGATGTGTTTATGTTGATGTGTAGTGGTGTCTTCATTATTGTTGTGTGTGTTTTTGTGTGTGAATGACAACTCTGATGGCCATTCCAGAAAGAGTTCCAAAATTGCTATGAAGGGTGGACCAGGTGCTGGTATCAGTGCATAGCTTCCCAAGGGGAGTATTTTGAAGGTGCTGGTAGTGATGATTCAGCAATGAGGTATGTAGCACTTTTCCTAGAATGAGTTTGCAAAATTCAATGTCAGATCTCCTACATGGAGAGTCAAATATAGAATGGGAGGTGGTGCTGAAATCAGCTATGGTCTTATCCTACATTCCTCAATCTCATCAAATGGCTGTCTTCCGAAATGAAAGGATAAATTACACAAGAAGATTGCGACTACAAAGTTCCTGTAATATTTTTCTCTTCTCCTCAACTTTGGCCTTAACACTCATTTCTATCCAGTCAGAATCATTCACTCTTTTGAAATCTGCTCCTCCATTTTCCTATATTTCTTGAGCATCATGGACTAAGCATCCCATTGGCTCATTGATTATAGGCCTTCATAACCTGTCTTATATTGTTAGACAATGTTAACTTGTTTAATATTGTTAAATGTTTCATGTGCATAACTACATTGGGAAAACTTTAAGAGCCAAGATCCCTTATACTTCTTGTGTTCCAAGTTAAAAAAAAAAAAAAACTAGTAAAATATTTGTTAAGTCCAGGATCTGGAAATAAAACAAAACACATACATATCCTTCACAATAAACCTGTCAAGTAGGAATGTTCGTTTTGTACCCAGTAGGGGAAAAAGAAATTGCTACTCCCAGTTGTTTTTCTTCAATCAGATATTCCTCTTTGGGTTTGAATTTCAGAGTTAGGAGATTTGGTATGTATATAATACATTCATGTACATATTACAGGTTTGCTTGAAATTTGAAGGGAAAGGGGACCAGAGAATTAACTAGTCTTAATTAAAATGGGAAAAATTCTACAAAAAGAGGACAACTACATATAGAACTGATATTTTCCTTATGATGAATATGTGTCAAATAGGAAATAAAGGCGTTATTTGCACACGATTATTTACAGGGAAGAACATGCCACAAGAATGACTCAGCATTCTTACTATTGGTCATTCTATGTAAGGAAGTTTCTGAGGCAAGTTCACCAATACTCTTGAAGATGGAGGGTACAAAAGGAATTATGATGCATGTAGTCAAGTAGACTAAATGCCCTCAGGTAATGAAGGACTTTCACAGTAGCAGTTGCATTTAAGTAATGAACATACAAATGATTTGCAATTTCAGCCTTTTTTTTTTTTTTGCAGTTTTTTGCCAGGGCTGGGTTTGAACCTGCCACCTCTGGCATATGGAGCCAATACCCTACTCCTTTGAGCCACAGGCGCTGCCCAATTTCAGCCTATTTTTAAAATTATATAAAGATCTGTTAAATAGTAATTGTCTCTAATCTCACTGGCAGCAATGATGTTTAATAAAATAGCATTTCTTCAAAACTATACTGTTACTAGGATGTTTACTGGCACACTTACATCCACTTGTCATTTAAATTATTGCTAACAATTCTGCTGTGTAATTTAGAGTAAATGTTTGAAGACTAAAACCAGGAGAGCACAGGCTATAGAGAAGCTATGATGGATGAGGTTATGTTTGCCCAGGAATTCTGGAGTCAAATGTTCCAGAACCAGTTTATCACATTTGAATCAAAAGAAGTTTTCTTTGAGACAAGGATTACTAATCTTTGAATAAAAGTCCTTGAACTTAAATAATTTTCTATTTTATATATAAAATTTACCAAACTCTAAAACATTGGAGTAGATTGTATTTTCCAAAGGTGACTGTAACATCTCCTCCAAAAACAATATCTCCCATCTTTGCCTTGTTCTTGATCTTGAAGGGAAAGCATTTGGGTTCTCATGAGGTTACCTTAGGTAACTATGATGCTAGCTGTGGGATTTTCATAGATGTCCTTTATCAGGTTGAGGAAGTCTCCTTTTATTCCAATTTGTTGTGCATTTTTATTAGGAATGAATGCTTGATATTGTCCATTGCTTCTTTATCTACCAAGATGGTCATACAGTTTTTCTTTTTGTAGTCTGTTAATATAATGAGCTATAATGTTTGGTTTTCAATGTTAAACCCATTACATTCCTGATATAAACTCCAACTGGCCTTCATGTATTATCTTTTTATTTATCGTTGAATTTGATATGTTAAACATTTGTTAATTGTTTTTGTACATATATTCTTAAGAAACATTGGTTTGTAGATTTTATTTATTGCAATGTTTTTGTGTACTTTTGTTAACAAAATAATGCTATTCTCTTAAACTGAGATGGTAAATACTCTAGGTCCTTCAATTTTCTGTAATTGGCATTATTTCTTTTCTTAAATACTTGACAAAAATCATTAGTATGATTATTTCCATATATTCTACTTTTACTTATATACCAGTTAAAAATTCCACAAGGTGAGCAATGCCTATGGCTCAGTGAGTAGGGCACCAGCCCTATATACTGAGGGTGGCAGGTTCAAAGGTGGCCCTAGCCAAACTGCAACAAAAAAATAGCTGGGCATTGTGGTGGGCTCCTGTACTCCAAGCTACTTGGGAGACTGAGGCAAGAGAATCACCTAAGCCCAGGAGTGGACACTGCTGTAGCTGTGTGATGCCCTGGCACTCTACTGAGGGCAATAAAGTGAGACTCTTTATATAAAAAAAAAAAAAAAAAAAAAAAAAAAAAAAACTCCACAAGGCAAATTATAATTATTTTTTGGTCTGAGTAGGTTATTTTTTTTTTAGAAGAGATTAAGTAGTATGAAAATGGCTTTACATTTATCCCAGTAGTTATTTCTGGTACCCATTCTTCTTTTGTGTAGTCAAAGCTTTCAATCTAGTATTATTTTCCAGTGTCTTGAAGAAGTTCCTGTAACACTACACTGCAAGTGAGCTAGTGATTAATTCTTTTGACTTTATTTTTTCTGGAAAAGTCCCAATTTTACATTCATTTTTTTCTAGAAAAGTCCCAATTTTATATTCACTTATTACTAAACTTTTATTTTTGATAAATATAGGTTTACAGGCAGGTGTAACAAACGATGCAAAAGAATTCATCAAAGTGGCAGAATGAGAGTTCCCATCATTTTTCCTAATACAAAAACATCAATTTAAATAACTATCAACACACAAAAATATCTTTGCAAGAGCTTAAAGAAAAACCTATTGGGACTAATAAACTAAGTTGTAAGATACAAAATCGACATGCAAAAATCAGTTGTATATTTTTACACACTAATGGTGAACTGTCTAAAAATAGTAAGAAAACAATCTCATTTACAATAGGAGCAAAAAGAATAAAACACTTAGGAATAAACTTGACCAAGGAGATGGAATAATTGCACAATGAATACTAGAAGACACTAATGAAAGAAATTAGAGACAAATAAATGGAAAGATATGCCATTTTTATAAGTTGGAGAATAAATATTGTTAAAATGCCCATACTACCTGAAACCAATCATACATTCAATGCCTATCAAAATGGCAATGGCATCTTGTATCAAAATTTTAAAAATTCTAAAATTCATATGGGATCACAAAAGACCCTGAATGGTCAAAGAAATCTTGAGCAAGGAAAAAACACAATACTCTGAGCACAGTGGCTCATACCTGAAATCCAAGCACTTTGAGAGGCCAAGGTGGGTGAATTGCCTGAGCTCAGGAGTTCAAGACCATACTGAGCAAGAGCAAGACCCCATCTCTAAAACAAAAAAATTAGCCAGACATTATGGCAGGTGCTAGTACTCCCAGCTACTCAAACCCAAGAGTTTGAGGTTGCTGTGAGCTATGATGCCATGGCACTCTACCCAGGGCAACAGAGTGAAACTCTGTCTCAAGCAGAGAGGCATTACCCTGATTTCAAAACATATTACAAAGTTATAGTAATCAAAACAGTATGCTAATAGTATAAAATGGACATGTGGAGCAATGAACAGTATAAAGAAGATAGAAATAAATCTACATATATCTATGTATGATCAACTGATCTTTAGTAAAAATGCCAAGAATTCACAAAGGGGACAAAGATAGTCTCCTCAATAAATGGTGTTGTGAGAAACTGGATATCCATATGGGAAAAAATGAAATTATACCTTTATTTTACACCATACACTAGAATTAACACCTACTAGATTAAAGACCTGAAAATGATAACTAAGAATTTAAAAGTTCTAGATTAAAATACAAGGGAAAATCTTCTTAAAATTTCACTTGGCAATGATTTCTTGGCTATACCCTAAAAGCATGAACAATAAAAACAAAACCAAAAAATGGATAAATGGGACTATAGCAAACTAAGAAGCCTCTAAACAACAAAGGAAATAATTGACAAATAGAAATAATTCTAAAACTCAAAAGATAATAAGTTGACAAGGATATTGAGAAAATGTTATACCATTATGAACCAGAAATCCCACTTCTGGGTATATATCCAAAAGAATTGAAATCAGAATCTCAAAGAGGTTACATATCTGCACTCTCATGTGCATTGCAGCACTATTCAGAAAAGTCAAGATGTGGAAGCAACCTAAATGTCCATCAACGGGTATAAGCAAAATATGGTATATACACACAGTAGAATATTGATCAACCTTTGAAAGGCTTATCTCTTTGTGGGCCCTCTAATTCAGGGTAAAACATGCAAGTGGGCCATCCCTGAAGCTCCTTATCAAGACCACCAAAGATTAAAGGAGCCCTGGAGGCAGCCCAGACAGGATAACTTCATTAAGACCATCCCTACATGGAGAATCAGCAGGCAGGTGGGCTGAGACCTTTGGACTCCTGCTGGGCAGTTAGATTAGGGAAGCTGGGTTGTTTGCCCTGCCAAGATAAAACTTGTTTTCTCTTTTCCCTTTCTGAATGAATTATTTGGCTGTTATTGACAATTTATAACCCTATGTTCCCAATTACCCAGGTGTAACTCTTCTACCCAACCTTCCTGGGAGCTTGAAAC
Source organism: Loris lydekkerianus (assembly GCA_963574355.1). Classification (NCBI taxonomy): domain Eukaryota; kingdom Metazoa; phylum Chordata; class Mammalia; order Primates; family Lorisidae; genus Loris; species Loris lydekkerianus. The sequence continues at coordinate 38,995 of CAUYPK010037223.1, read as the reverse complement.
TCTTTTTCAATCCTATTTTTGAATTTTGTCACCTTTGCATTTTTTCACAAATGCTTTGGTTTAGAGATCAATAAAAAGTTTCTGAGACGCTGGAGTGCTGCAGCACTGCCTCAAGCTGCCACTTAGCATGTGAGACAGTGTATGCCTCTCCAGGTTGTCCAGACTTTATACATTAAGTTTGTGTGAAGTCTCCTTCTTTCAGTGCCATCTTTCTTGTCTGCCCCATCCCAGGTTGGGGTACCCCTGGAATCCCGACATATAGTAAGAGAAATAAGCACAATACAGAAGGACATTTTCCACATTAACGCTGCCTGAAAATTTACCCAATCCTCAATACTTATTTAGGCTATCCTGACTTTTTAAAATTTTAGTATTTCTGGAAGTCTTATAATGCAATCAGTAATCCACTCTTTTTTATGGATAACTTACTCATATAACAAAAAAGGCAAATTTTTATGGCAAAGGAGGAAAGATTAGAAACATTCCATGAAAGCATGAAAGCAAGTGCATAAATGTCCTTGTTTAGGAAAATAAAAATCAGACTCCAAAAAATCAGGATCTAGAATGTTACATACTCCACATACATTCTCAATGTGGGCAATACCTAATAGAATAATGCTATTGAGTAATTTATGAGATAACTCAATTAATTAATAGATGTTTCAGTTTTCCCTAATCCATTTGTGTGGGCTAATCAAATTAAGTAGGCATATAAAAATAAAAGGAGCCAGACACAGTGGGTCACACCTGTAATCCCAGCACTGTGGGGGGCTGAGAAGGGAAAATTGCTTGAGCTCAGGAGTTCCAGACTTGCCTAAGTGAAAGTGAGATCCTGACTCCTAACAAAATGAAAAAAAACCAAACCGGGCACACGTGTAATCCCAGTGGCTTCCAGAGGCTGAGGCAGCAAGATGCCCACAGCCCCAGTCTGAGGTTGCAGTGAGCTATGACACCATTGCACTCTGCTCAGGGCATAGGATGGGACTCTGTCTCAACAAAATAATAAAATAAAATAAAAAAATAACATAAAATAAAATAAAATAAAATAAAATAAAATAAAATAAAATAAAATAAAATAAAATAATAAATAAATAAAATAAAATAAAATAAAATAAATAAAATAAAATAAAATAAAATAAAATAAATTTTTCATTTATTTAAAAAAAATGTTTTGGAAACAGTCTTACTCTATTGCCCAGTCTAGGGTACAATGGCCTCAGCCTACCTCATAGCAACCTCAAACTCCTGGGCATAAGTAAACCTCCTGTTTCAGCCTCCTGAGTAGCTGGGACTACAGATGTGTGCCACCATGCCTGGCTAATTTTTCTATTTTTAGTAGAAACAGGGTCTTACTTTGCTCAGGCTTATCTAGAACTTCTGATCTCAAGCTATCCTCCTTCTTTGGCCTCCCAGAGTGAGAAGATTACAGGAGTGAGCCATGAAGCTCAGCTTAGAAATGCATTTAGAAAAAATAAAAATTAACAGTGATACCAACCTCCCCTCAGACTGATATTCTATCTTTGCTTTAAGAAATATTGTCACATAAGGGCATCCTTTTTCAGAGTGAATATAAATATCAGACGTAATACTGAACAATCCATTTTGGACTCATGTTTTTAAATGGTCTATTCCTATAAAGGAAGCCTTTGAGGCAAAGTAGCACAAAAAAATTCTCTGAATAAGGTAATTATTTGACAAATTTCATCCTAATATGATTTGTTTTAGCTAGGAGCCCTGTTTTCAGCAAAGAAAACAGAAATACTTTCAGGAATTTTAAGCAAGAAGAATTATAAGGGATTTAACACTTACAAAATCACCAGGTTTGCTTAGGAAACGGGATAGAACCACCAGGGAAGGTAAAGGTGGTAAGAACTTATCTGCAGGGTCCATCCCAGTATTCAATATTTTGGGAGCACTTTCTCTAATTACCGAAAGTCAGAACAAGGCTGGCCCCTCACTATTCTTTTCCCATATTAAAAATGGATGACTTTTATTGAACTCGACGTTTTATCTTATAAAAGATTTGGGGATCATTGAATGATTAAAATTTTTTCTTAACTGATACTTTTGATTACCACTTATTTGTTGAATATTTTAAACCACAAAATCTTTAGCATGTAAACCACAATAGCTTTTAATTTTCGAGGAGAAAGGGAAAAAACATAATTTACCAAAAATAAAATTTCCCAACAGTTTGACATGACTTTGCATTTTCCAATTTCCATCATCAGTAAAACTTTTATTGTTTATGTTTGATTGAATCTGTGCAATTCACGTTATGCTCTAGAGTATGCAAAATATTTCAATAGCATCACCCTAGAAAGATAGAGGTTCACACTGTGGTTTTAATGAGCTACATGTTTAACATTTGTTAGGAAGGTGCGTGGAAGAGGCAGGGAATTTGAGAAGTGAACACTTATATAGAATTTATATAAATGAGATGAGAATTTTCATTTGTTCTACTTGATAAGCAAGAGTCAAATGCTTTCTCCAATCCCCATAGATCACCAAAGTGCAAACTACATGCAACTCTGTCTTGAAACTCCTGTGAAACCCATTTTATAGATGAGAAAACTGAAGCTCAGAGAATTTAGGAAATTTTTATGATTTCATCGTATGGTCAAAATACTCAAGTCATCACTACCCAGTTTAACAGAATTTCCCAAAATGTAAATGCAGTGACAATTGTTTTCTACCATTGTATCCACAAAATAGCTCTCTCTTTTGTTTAAAGAAGTATGGATCCCACTCTAGGACAAATCTCAAACACTTCACCCCCTATAGCCTCAAAGGACTAATTACATTGTTTATTTCTAGTGAGCTTGGGTCCAAGTTGTTATCTATGGGGATTTTCCTTCAAACAAGCTAATGTAAATTTTAATTAATTGAATGTGTAAAGAAATAATTATGCAAAGTTATGGTAAACTTTCTTACAACATTGTAAAGGAGTTTTGCTTGGTATTACTTGAAGCGATAAACCTGTTGATGAAAGAAGCCTTAGGTGGGTTCCACTGTCCACAAGCAGGAAGCATACATGTCCTCTGAGTACACTTCAAACTGGCTGGAGGAAGAAGCTTAAGAAATGTAGCATTGGAACAGATACAAGGGTCAACTTATATCAGCCTCCTCTCTCAGACATCTTTGTATACCCAACATTTATGCTTGACTTAGGGACTCTTGAGGAATTGAGGATTTTTGTCTGTAAGTACTTTAAGGCATAAAGATTTGCACTATTGAAAAATACGGTATATCCTATTGTATATAACTATGCTATTTCTGTTTATGGATAGATGATACAAACGGGAACCATCTATTAATATATTTAGCTATTGAGTTCCACATAGATAGACCAATATTTGAGTCCATAATGTACAGATTGCACCACGAGAAGTTCTGATTTTCATCTTTTTAGTAGCCAGAAAGTGAACCTAACAACTTTACCTTTGATTAGGGGCTGAAGTATCAAGACTCCAGCTTTTAGAAAATTTTAAGTACTCACTGAAGTGTGATGTAAAGATTAAGTTTTAATTGTAGAGGAATAATTGGTAATCTCTTATATTTGAAAGAACACAAGACAAAATACCCTACCCCAAATAGACAATATTAAGGATTTTTTTTATTCCACAATTACAATGTTAGCCATTTAACTGAAAGCCTTTATCACAGCTGGCCTGTAATCCCAGCAATTACAACATTGTAAATGCCTCCTTGGGAGGCCGAGGCAGGTGGATTGCCTGACATCACAGATTTGAGACCAGCCTGAGCCAAAGCAAGACCCATCTCTAAAAATAGCCAGGAATTGTGGCAGGCAGGTGTCTGTAGTCACAGCTACTTGGGAGACTGAGGCAAGAGAATCACTTAAGCCCAGGAGTTTGAGTTGCCACAGCACTATATCAAGGGTGACAAAGTGAGACTCTGTCTAAAAAAAAAAAAAAAAAAGCCTTTAAGATTTACCCAAGTATCTCTTTATAAGAAGAAAAATATCAAAATATTCACATCTCTAACACATTAATAAGATTATTTGACAATTATTTAAAAGCCCAAGACTTTGAGGTTGCTGTGAGCTGTGACACCACAGTTCTCGACCTAGGGAGATAAAGTAAATCTCTGTCTCTTAAAAAAAAACAAAAACAAAAAACAAACAAACAGGTAAGTACTTAGATGTTACTTTATGTGTGTAACTAGTTAGTGGTTAGAAATAAACCATGATTAATATTTCATCTTTGTATCCAAGCAGCATGCTTCACTTTCTACGTGATATAAATGTGGCACACCCTGTGATAGAACTTGAAGGACAAGGTTCAGAAAAGAGGGTGCATCTTCTAGGACAGGGGCCATAGCCCCATCTGGGGTGCAGGGCCCCCTGCTTCCACTGCTCTGGAGGAGGAACTGAAAGTCTCTTGGATAAGGCCCAATCTAACACACAATCTAAAAGGTATTTTTATTATTTCAAGATCAAATCTTTGAAGTATAACAATGTTTATACGTGGAATTTTTATCATTAGTCAACAGATGATGTAAGGTAACAAGTGGAAATCAATATCAAATCAAATTTGTAGTGACAAACTCTCTGTTATAAGACCTTGTGGCTTGGCAGTTAAAAGTTCAAGCTCTGAATTCAGACCGCCTAAAGCGTAATCACTAATCCTATTATTCATTAACATGGGTCCATAATCCCCCTAACCCTACTCCTTGCCTGTAGGATGGAAAAAATATTAATGCCTGTAGGCATTGTATAGTCAGTGAGACTTAACAATGAAATGAATGCAATGTCTCTGGCACAAAACTACTCAGTAAATTCTAGGTGTGATTACGGTGGGTATCATTATATGATGGCATTCCAAATCCATATCCTTTTTTCCCCTGGCAGGTTCAAGTTTCACAGTCATATTTACTAGTGCCACGGTCAGACACCAGAGTCAGATAAGCCTAAAACATACATCCTTGCTCTACTTCTCAATTTTTAAAAACCTGCTGTGTTATAGTTTGCACAATTGTAAAGTAGACTGTAATGACAGCTAATTGTGTAAATTAAGTTATATGTTGATCAATATGTCACAGTTCTAATTCCTTTCACTGTTTCTCACCTTTTTGAGCAGTAATGTTAGTGCAAAAACCAAAAAACCAGGGTGGTGCCTGTGGCTTAAGGAGTAACGTGCTGGCCCCATATACCAGAGGTGGTGGGTTTAAACCCGGCCTTGGCCAAAAACTGCAAAACAACAACAACAACAACAACAACAAATCGTTTCCAACAATAACAAAAAACAATTTCTAACTGTTCTAACTGTGTGACATTAGGGAAATTATGCTAAGCTCTACACCACACCCAAGGTTATGCTGAGATTCAAAATGGTAAGATTTTAAACATGGATGTAGGAATGATATTGTCATTATCTGGAGTTATATGAGAGATAACCAGCCAACTGAGGAAGATACTCAAGATCTAATAAGTATTTATTCACGTTAACGATAAAAGAATGCTGAATAACAGACTTCAGTGTGTATATTTTGTGACAGTAGCCAGAAGCTGGTGTTGATTATTTGACAGCTAAACTTTATAGTTACTTTTAATATTTAGCTAGTACTTTGGAAATGACCAGAGTAGCACATTTTCCTTAGCTGAAATGATCATGTTATCCTTCAATAGAGCTCTAGTATCCTTTTATGGATTTTGTTAAGGTGATTTTATTCATTTGAGAGATATAAGCCCTGGACCAGGAGTAGGAAGCATCATTACTAGCTAGCTATTTAAATCTCACCATTTATTCCTGCCAAAATGGATATAAAGAGAACATTCCCTGAGGGCCTCTCTCATTCACCCTTCAGACGTGGATTCCTGGCCTCGGTTTACAATCTTTCTTAAGGCAGCTTCAGACACAGTTGAGAAAATATCTGTGCTCCTCATCATTTACATTGGAGCAATAGATGGTCTTGGATTAAATTTCATCAAAACACTCAACTCTTTATTCCTTGTTAATTAAATAAACGAAGTAACTTGAGGGCAGTTTTTATTCTTTTTGTCTTAGGATATTTTCCAGTTCCTAATTGATAAGCAGGACCCCATGTGTGCTTCTAAGTATTTGGTATATGGTGCTGGATATAAAAAAATAAATAAGTAAATAAATCCTGAACCAGGGTGTCTAGTGAAACCCAATCCTTCAAAATTTGTGGATGGATTTTACGAGAGGCCAAAAGTCTCAAGGACAAAACAAACATATCTCCAAATTGAGGCCAAAACTGAAGAGGCAAGTTAATACACTCCATCTTATACCATTAGATGCTGGGGGAGATGAGACTAGGAGAACGCTAGAAACAGGGATGTCTTGTCACCTGCAGAAATCTGGGTTGGGGAAAGAAGAAAAAGAATACTTTATGACACTACTGGAGCTTTGCACAATCTAATCTGTCCTATTCGGCTTTCTTACTGACTCATGAAAATAAAATCTCTAACGGTACTGAAAGCCTAGATTTTTATTGTTATTTTACATTAAGCCAAGACCATAATGGCTGCTAATACTAAAGTAAGTTTTCTTAATTCTACTAAAATTTTGTCTCCACTGACCTCTCTACTCCTCTGGGTTCTGCGAAGACCACCGTACTCATGTGCTTCTCTGCCCAGTAAACAGAGGAAGCAGCATGTGTGTTTGAAACTCACAGGAGGCTCATAAGGAAATTCTGCCTCTACCACTTGCTCCCTATTTGATCATAGAGGAGTCACAAATTTTCTCTGTCATCTTTTCCTGCTCTATGAGAACAGTAATACTTACTTTGAAGAGTTAGAAGATATCTCTGCATACGTTATAAATTTCCTGATACATGATTGTGTTTAATATCATCCTTGTTATTATTTTTTTTACTGCTTGCAATCATAATTTGTTTCTTTCTTTGCAAGTGGGTGTCAGGCAGAAATATAGAGCAATCTATTCTCAGAATATAAGGAACAGCGTCAGGTACTCAGTATGACTTTATTGATTGGTTAACAGATCGTTAGTAGCTATAGACCAGTTGCAAAGTTCTGTTGCGTTTCTCCTGCAGGTAACTGGAGATGAACCCTGAAAACTGGACTCAAATAACAGAGTTTGTTCTTCTGGGTTTCCCCAGTAGCCACATCCTGCAGATCCTGATGTTCTTGGGGTTAATGGTGACTTACGTTACAACAGCCACAGGCAACCTGCTAATTATCGTGCTCAGTTGGAGGGACCGTCGCCTGCACACACAGATGTACTTCTTCCTGCGGAATCTGTCCTTCCTGGAGCTGTTACTGGTATCTGTTGTGGTTCCCAAGATGCTTGTCATCCTCCTCACAGGAGATCAGACCATCTCATTTGCCAGCTGCATCACCCAGTCCTACCTCTACTTCCTCTTGGGCACCACCGACTTCTTCCTGTTGGCTGTCATGTCTCTGGATCGTTACTTGGCCATCTGCCGACCGCTCCACTATGAGGTCCTCATGAGTGGCCCTGTCTGTTCCCAGCTGGTGCTAGCCTCCTGGCTGGCCGGATTCCTCTGGGTTCTCTGCCCCACCATCCTCATGGCCAGCCTGCCTTTCTGTGGCCCCAACGGTATTGACCACTTCTTTTGTGACAGTTGGCCCTTGCTGAGGCTCTCCTGCGGGGACACCCGCCTGCTGGAGCTGGTGGCTTTTGTGCTGTCCACGTCCGTGTTGCTGGGCTCGCTGGCCCTCACCTCAGCGTCCTACATCTGCATTCTGGCCACCGTCCTCAGAGCCCCCACGGCAGCTGAGCGCAGGAAGGCCTTCTCCACCTGCGCTTCACATCTCACTGTGGTGGTCATGGTCTACGGCAGCTCCATCTTTCTCTACATCCGCCTATCAGAGGCTCAGTCCATGCTGCTCAGCAAAGGTGTCTCGGTGCTGAGCTGCATCCTCACACCACTCCTGAACCCATTCATCTTCACTCTCCGCAATGACAAGGTCAAGCAGGCCCTGTGGGACGCAGTGTGGCACAGGCCTGTGGCCAAGAGGAGACGAGGAGGGTCACGCAGCAAAGGAAATGCTCCTCTTAAGTAAAAGGTTAAGTGTTTACTGGAAATTTTTAAAACATGCTGGAAGTTCAGAGGGCTCAGACAATACCCTGCTCTTTAAACAACAGTCTTCACGAATATCTAACGTGAAATATGGAGTGTCGCCTTCATTTCCCTGCCATCTTCCTTAGGCCTCCTCGTTCTGTGCAGAAGGCTCACCAAACCGGTCAAATTTCAGGCTTCTGGTTAGGACACACTTCCTTTGAAACGGAATCCCGGGATTGGAGAGCATGTAGGAGCTGGTAGCCTTGAGGCAAAGAGGCTGCTCCTCTTCCTCCTCCTGTGAGTGCAGAAACACCTCTACTATCCTGTCGGTCTCCCACACCACGTAGCCAAACAAGGGATGTGGAGATGAAGATGTGGAGCTCAGAGGAGAGTAAGAGGCCCTCTGAGGCCTTCTGACCAGACTGGGTATTACAAATGAGATTAACCAGAACCTCTGTGTTGGGAAATCTCATTCTTGCTACAGTAATAAATGTCTCTTAGATGCTCATTTGTTAATACTCTTTATGTGACTAGCAGCTCCTGTAGGCATCTCATAAAGGAAGAACGCAAGACCACTGAAATATTTGGACAGCTCTAATTTCCAAATGAAATTCTACCTAGCAGATTCCAGCTTCAGGGGCAATCATTCAGTTGTGCATTTAAGACATATTATTAAATACCTAATGTGTTTCAGGCCCTGCCACCTGAGAGTGCATGTATACAAACCACTTTCTCACTTTTCCTTGGCTTCACCATGTGTAAAATACAGGGACTGAATCAAGAGGTTTTAATATGCAGAAGAATCATATATCTCTTTCATAAAATCTATAACTCCTTTCCTCTAAATAATTCATATATATATACACATACATAATGTATTATTTATTTATGTTTTTAGTTTTTTGAGACAGAGTCTCACTTTGTCACCCTCAATAGAGTGTTGTGGCATCATAGCTCAAAGCAACCTCAGACTCTTGGGGTCAAGCAATTATTTTCCCTCAGCTTCCTGAGTAGCTGGAACTACAGGCACCCACCCCAACGCCCAGCTATTTTTAGAGACGTGGTCTCACTCTTGCTCAAGCTGATCTCGAACCCGTGAGCTCAGGCAATTCACCCACCTCAGCCTCCCAGAGTGCTAGGATTACAGGCGTGAGCCATACATATATAATTTAGCATTAGATTTTACGCTGGTTTTGGAGCACTTAAACCCATCTCTGGAACCCTAACTTAGATAATTAGAAGTTCTTTTTGGCTCTGGAAATTTGTGATTCTATATGATTCTGAAAGAACTGTAGATTATGTGGGGTTCTGTTCAAACACCCTTTACTAATACATTTCAATACCAAGTGCCATCACTAGCATTATATTTCAGTAATAACACAGATGGATGACAGAAAGATGTGGAGAAGTAGATTTAAGAAGGAACAGAAGTAGAGAGATAGCTGTAGTATCCGACACTGTGTATATTAATGATGCACCACTGAGGCATAATAGGCAGGCTCTGTTGTATCCTGCTGGAAAGACTAATAAATTTCACTGTGTCTTATGTAAGCCATTTGCAAAACCAGAAAATACTATGGACATAGTGAACTCTGAAGTTGCATATGCTTAATAGTATGGAAAGTTACACTGTTTCCATATCAGTCCACTGTCCTAAATTTCTACTACTTTCAGTACCCTTTGGGCCACTTGAGCCGTATGATTTGGCGGAGGGGGGTAATTAATGATTTTTGTAGGAATAGCAGGATTAAATTTGATAATCTTCTGACCCTTGCTCTACCAATTTTGCTGTACCAACTAAATCAGGTAGTCCTGGAAAATTACATTCCCTTCCTAGAACAAAGAACAGGCAGATATATTATTATCTGTCAAGGAACTTCAAAATACTTTCTATATGTGACAATAAATCTCTTTAGATGCCTCAGTCTCCTAATTCCCATGGCAAATGAACCCTATTTAAAGTCTTCATTCAGATCTGCACCAACACAGAGTAAAAGACATTTAATTCTTCGATTATCTTTGCACTTTTCCAGAACTTCCACCATTCTACTAAGACACATTGATTTTATAGTTCACAAGAACCATTTTGCAGTATAATAAAAAAATATTTTGCAATCAATAAGCTAAAATGTTTAAACGGCCTCCTGGGGCCATGCAGTCAGAAAGATTTCTACTCCAAAGGCTGCTTTGGAGTGAGGCTTTCTGAGGCTCACAGCCCCAGAGAGAAAGGGAGAAGATAGGAACCAGGAAGATACCCACCCATTTGGAGCATTTTTATGAAGACAACAGCTATGAAACACAAGGTGGGACTGAGAATAAAAAGAATTTTATCTCTCTCTTTAATGCCCCCTTCACAACCAGGATCTAGCCTGAGAAACGTACTAGAATAAGAGGGTATGACCTGAAGAAGGTCTTGCTCAGACAGGAAGCGAATGAGAGAAATAATAGGAAAACAAGGGAACACAGGGGCAGAGTGGGTGCAGGATGGCAGGTGTGTCTTGACCGTCTTTACTGCGCTGCCTCTGGGATACATTGAGGGAAGCGGCAAAGGCAGGAGGCCTCTTCCCGCTTCCCACTGAGGCCTCCTGAAGGGGAGAGCCGCACAGCACTCACAGAACTTGCTGTATGTGGTGACAGTAAACTCATGAATGAGAAGCAGTGAGGCAAAGGCAGGGAAGCTCCATGTGGTGTGGGTAGAATCCAAGACCCTAGATGCCCCTGAAGCAGGATGCAGGTGAAGTCTGACAGTTGGTGCACGTCACAGGGTTCTTAGTGTCCAGGGATGAAATGATTGAGCCCTAGGGAATGTGGGGAATCCTTGGCCGAGACTGTATGGAGAGAGTGCAAGATAATCAATGGGGGTTTATATTCCAATCCAAAGTTTAGGTGACATTAAATATGGGAGCATCACCAGCCCTGACCAAAAAGAGAAACCAGACTTTATCATTCCCAGCTCTGTCACTCACAGACATGAGCATCAGGGGTCAGCAGAGTGCTCAGAGACAGAAGCACTCTCCTACCCAGTCAACAGTCCAGAAAGTAGCCCAGGTAAGCCACCCAGGGCCGAGATCAACAAGCACTCACAAGACATTGTGCAGATAGAAGGACTTGGGCCTCCTTCATCATCCTGGGTCAGGTCAACTATACACTCATCCAAACATTCATATTTTAAAACAACTCTAAAAGAGGGTTAGAAAAAGTGAGAGAATAGAATCCTAATGGAATAAATTATTTTCTGAAGAAAATTGCCATTTACTTAAGGGACTATTCAATGATTTTTTTTTTTTTTTGTCCTCCAGAAGTAAATGTATAAAGCTTGTCAAAATTTGTGCTATTTTTTCTCTCTACTATCCAGCAGGTGACACTTGTGAGGAAAATAATATCACTTATTATAAAATAAAGAAGCTGCATTTATTTGCACATGACCTTGCTGAAAATTAATGGTAAAGAGGAAAGAGGACTAGACTCTTTCAAGATCGTATCTCCCTTTTCTCAAACCCTATCCCTTTATTCTTTGGAGACTGACCCATGCTTTCGCACTTATGCTAAAATGTTCCTTCTCAGTTGGTTAATATTGTAAGAAGCAAGTATACTTCTACTGATTTACTAAAATACAAGTACTGGACAATGACTTAATGCTAAATGACAGGTAGATTTGCTGAATGTCATGTTCTTGCTATACTATATCCATGAAGGTTATCATTGAATAAGTAACATTTCACAAGTTAAATAATTAAAACTTTGCATAGTTTTATTTTAAAATGGATTCTTCAGTATGGAGGTAGGATAAAAAGGTACAGGCCCTCTGATACAGGTAAGAATCAATTGATTAACCAGGTGATAGGAGATACAGAAACTGCATCCCCAAGGAAAGATGAAGATGTTGGGGAAGAGTATAGAGAAGTTAAGACAGAGAGCCATGACCATCTCTCCATCCTGTCTAAAGTGGAATCAGAGATGCTAGGGGTACTTATGTCTTATCTGACACCACTCTCTATTTAGGGACCAGAGGCTGAAAGCCCATCACAGCACTCAACTGTGAATCTACACAGATTAAAAGATAGCTGGATTAAAAAGGCCACGTTCCTGAGCAGGGATGTGAAAATAAAATTCTCACACACAAGTCTTCTGGGGACCAGTCCCCTCAAGTCAATTCTCCTTTGATTCATTAACTCACCTCCCCCAATCCTGCATTGTTCAGCTCTCTATGAATCATCTTCTACTCCATCCCCCCAAATCCCAATATTCAGTCTTCCTGACTCTCCCAGCCACACTTGGCCTTGGCCATTTTAAAATAGGAAGTCTATCCATGATGCCAATCTAACTGATAGAAAGCTTACAATGAGATATTGACCCTTAAGATGCTCTAAGATGTTTTAGATACCATCAAGAACTTGGGCTCCAAAGTTATATAGACTTGAGTTAGATTCCAGAAATAAGTTCTTAGTTTTTGTACTTGGTTCATCTTTAAAATGAGGATGATATCCACCTCATAAGAATGCTGAGAAGATTTAAAATAAATATAAATCACATGATACAACGTCTGATATATCATAAGTTCTTACCAAATGTTATTTAGATGATGATGATGATGATGATGCCGATGACAACAACAGTGACCTTAAGAAACTATGAGGCAACAGCCTAAATGCCTACCAACCCAGGAATGGATTAACAAGCTGTGGTATATGTACACCATGGAATACTATTCAGCCATTAAAAAAAAATGGAGACTTTACATCCTTCGTACTAACCTGGATAGAAGTGGAAGACATTATTCTTAGTAAAGCATCACAAGAATGGAGAAGCATGAATCCTATGTACTCAATTTTGATATGAGGACAACTAATGACAATTAAGGTTATGGGGGGGGAGGAAAAGCAGAAAAGTGGGTGGGACCTTGGTGTGTGTCACACTTTCTGGGGGCAAGACATGATTGCAAGAGGGACTTTACCTAACAATTGCAATCAGTGTAACCTGGCTTATTGTACCCTCAATGAATCCTCAACAATAAAAAAAAAAAAAAAAGAAAGAAAGAAACTATGAGGAAGAAAACAATTTGCCCAAGGTAATTTCCACTCTCTTCATTCACCTTCATTCAGTCAGTCTCCTAAAAACAGAACTCAGAGTCCTACATTTCTGTCAGTCTCTAGATCCCTCTTGTCTTCAGGAAATTTAAAAATGTTTGAGCTCTTCAAATATAGTTTCCAAGAACTGTCATCAGGAAGGAGACACTAGACTTATCACCTCTCTGAATACTCCAGTGGAACATTCTTAGCATGGCTAATAGCACGCTTATCTGGGAAAGTACCCTCTGACCCAAATAGTACTTCCATATAACACTTGATCCTTTTTCTCTTGGAGGCACTTAGGAGCGGTCCTATGATATTCATCCCATGCTCCAGTTGAATGAAAATTCAGATCACCAGAATTTGTCTTAGGTTAAGAAAAATAGAGAAGCAGTAGGCAAGGACTTTTACCTGCTTTGTGAGTCCTCTCAAACAGGTTAGGTTGGTCCACTGAAGCAACTTTCAAATTCTCAAGTCTCTTCCTTTGCCAACCTAGGGGTCAGTGCTCCAGGCTACTGATAAGGTCCTTTTGCTCCTCCACAGCTTCTTCATAGCCATGATTACTTCCTTGTTTCTCAAGGTATAGATGGCAGGATTCAGCATGGGGGTGACCATTGTGTATAGCACAGAGACGGCCTTGTCCATGGGGAACGTCCGAAAAGGCCTTGCATAGATATAGATGCAAGGCACAAAGATCAAGGTCACCACAGCAATGTGAGAGGCACAAGTGGACAAGGCCTTGCTGCGGTTCTCCAGCGAGTGGCTCCGGAGCATAATTAGCAGTGCTGTGTAGGATCCCAGCAGCACCAAAAAGCACATCAGGGTCACCAGACCATTGTTAGATACCATCAGAAGCTCTAAAACAAAAGTATCTGTGCAGGCCAATTTGATCAGCTGAGGCACATCACAATAAAAGTTGTCCAGCCTATTGGGCCCACAGAATGGCAGCTGGATAGTCAGTCCAACCTGTACTATGGAATGGACGAAACCCCCTACCCAGGAGGCTGCCATGAGGAGTCCACAGACTGTCCGATTCATAATCAGCATGTAGCGCAGGGGGTGGGAAATAGCAACATAGCGGTCATATGCCATGACAGTGAGCAGGAAGATCTTGATACCACCAATGAAGTGGAAAAAGAAGAGCTGAGTCAGGCAGCCACCAAAGGAAATGGTAGGGTTGCCTGAGAGTAAGTCAATCAGCATCCTAGGTGCCGTGATGGAAGAGTAGCAGAAGTCCAGGAATGAAAGGTTGCCCAAGAGAAAATACATGGTTGTGTGCAGATGTGGGTCCGATGTCACTATGGCCACAATAAGGAGATTTCCAGTTACAGTCATAAGATACACAGCAGAGAAGACAAGGAAGAAGGAAAACCGAAGTTCCCATATCTGAGAGAGCCCCAGAAGAACAAATCCTGTCACCTGGGAATGGTTGGTTGGATTCATCTAGTTGGTATGACTTGGCATATGAACCTGCTAAGACAAATGGACATGTTTATTAGGGGATCTGTGACCCTCTCTAAAATAATTTTCTCTGTCCCCTCTGGGGGGAATTCTCCAGTATTTAATTTGCCATAGGAAGAATGTTCTGAGTGGTTCCATAGGACACCTAGCATTTGGACATCATATATTGGTATAATTAAACAACAAGGGCATAAAACTCAGTGTAGCACTGATACTATGTCTGGTTTATAACAATCAAAAATGATCAAAAATTGGAAAGTGGGGATATAGATGAGAGTTGCTAAACTAAAAACAAATTTCAATTCTATCAGTAACTAGTTGTGCAAATAGGAAGAAACCTCTGAAATTCTTTAAGGCTCACTTCCCTCACCTCTGATATAACATTAACAAAGGTGTCCTCAAAGTCTCCTGTAGTTTATTATTTGATGCTTTAATTTAAAAAAATCTGATAAACCCCCACATGCCAGACACTTAGATGTTTCCACAATATGATATGTCTCTCATGTTTATCCCAAAACAAGAGAAAGTGCAATTTGCCCATCATAACCCAGGATAAATATTCAGTAGCCTTCTGAGATAGCTCTATCCTGGATATATATTTTGAGCCTAAGAAGGATGCCAAAGTGATGAATAAGGGAGTAAAATTGAAAAGAGACTGCTCCTGTGTTTTATGAGGGTAATGAAGAACTACCATTCCCTCCAAAATTAGATAAGAAAACATGAATGAAAAGTTTCCTATCTTATGCCTTGGAGGAAATGCAGGGAAGTGCGATTAGAATATTGAACCCCTTCAGAAGAATTTAAGTGTCAATGTTCATTTCAGGAACATTACCCAGAAAATAATTTCTTACTCATATAGGAAGCGATAAATATTGATTGAAATTTAAAAATCACCATTAAAATGCAGAGCTGATTCAACACGTGGGAACGCTGAAAATAAAAGGTGTTTTTATACATTTAAGTATTTAAAAACATACTAAGAAAGCTGACAAATTCCAGAATAAATCCCTTCAGACCCTTTCATAGAAATGGTGCTGTTTCAATTTAATTTAATTTTGGTATGGGTTTTCAACTGTATTTTTCCCCTGTGTTTAGTTATACATTCAATAAGCATTGAAAAGCATCCTTATATTTACTAGGCACCATGCTAAATGCTGAGGTGAGAAGAAGAATAGGAAATAAACAATTTAATGCAACTCTAAGTATGTAACACTCTGCATAGAACCTTCACCTTCTAACCCCTGCCCCCCTATGCAGTTTCCTCATATCATGTACATAGCTTCTCTCATTCCTATGCTATGAGCTGGAGCAAACCAAACTATTTGGAGCTCCCAGAACTTGTCATGCTCAATCCATGCTCCCTGAATTTCCTTTATTAATCTCTATGTATTTATTTGGGTTTAATTTTAATAACACATTTCAAATACACAAATAATTTGGAATTTTTAGCTTCAGTTTCAATATGTAAAGACTTTGAAAATCAATATTCATACCCTTAAAATAAGAAAAAGCAAACATGAACAAACTAAAAGTCAATGACTTTTCTTGGACCAATCAGAGAAATGAAACCAAAGGATAAACCGTGATCTGAAAACCTAGAGAGAAATCTAATAAAATGTGAACAAGATTTATATGAGAAAAACTGTAAAACTCTTGTAAAAGAACTTTTAAAACTAAATAAATGGAAATATATTCTATATTTATGGATAAGAAAGCCTGATATTATCAAAATGTCCATTGTTCCCAGCATTACCCAAAGATTCAGCACAATACTAATCAAAAATCCTAGCATTTTTTTTTTGTAGATATCATAAAAATGAGTCTAAAGTTTATAGGGTGAAGTAAATCATGTAGAATTGCTAATACAACATTAAAAAGAAGAACAGAGCCACTGGACTGACACTGCCCAAGTTCAAGACTTACTATAGAGCTATAGTAATCAAGACAGCATGGTATTAGCAAAGATGAAAGGTCAAAGATACAGAACAGGGAGCTCATAAATCAATTCCCAGAAATACAGCCAACTGATCTTTGACAGAGGAGCATAAACAATACAATGGAGTAAATAAAGAGTCTTTTCAATAAATGGTGCTGGAATGGAACACTCAGAATGGATTAGATTATGGAGACTTCACCACCAGTCTGTTGTAACTGATAGATCAAAGAGAAAACCATAAAAATATTGTGTGTCTGAACAATCAGTCAACCTTGTCTAATTAACATTTATATAATATTTTATTGAATAAAAGCAGGTAAACAATCTTCTCAAGGTCACATGAAATGTACTCTGAGATAAACCACATCGTAGACTAGAAAATACACCTTAACAAACTTAAAAGAGTAGAAATCATACAATGCATTCTTCAGACTACAGTGGAATTAAACTAGAAACCAGTAAGGTTAAGATAGCTAGAAAATGCGTAAATATTTGAAAATTAAATAACACATTTCAACAACATATGAGTTAAAGAAGAAATCACAGAAGAAATGTAATTTTTTAATGTAAAGTAACGAAAAGGAAGTACAATGTCAAAATTTGTGGAATGCGGCGAAAGCAATGGTTAGAAGAAAATGTATGCCAAATACATATATTTGAAAAGAAGAAAGCTTTAAATTAATAATCTACATTTCCACATTAGAAAAGTAGAGGAAGAATCACAATTTAAGCCTAAAGATGCAGATGAAAAGAAATAATAGAAATTATAGTAGAAATTAATAAAATTAAAATTAGGAAACCAGTATAGAAAAATCAATGAAACCATGACTGGTTCTTTGAAAATATTAACAACTGATAAACTTGTAGCCAGGATAATCAATAATAAAGGGAAATTCTACAAAAAATATCAATATCAGATGCAGGAAGGGTTATCTTGTAGCTATTTTGTAGATATTAACAAGCTGATCCTAATATTTAGACATTACAAGGGAAATAGTACTACTGAGAATAAATTTATACCTATAAATTTGATGAATTACATGAAACAAATCAATTTCTTAAAAGACAAACACTTATTTAGAGGTGAATAAACTAAATAGGCATAAACCTATTTAAAACATCAAATCAATAATTAATAATCTCTAAAAGAAAAAATCTTGCTGCCTAGGATTTTTATGACTAAATTCTTAAGCACTTAAGGAAGAAATGATACTAATTCTCTACAATATTTTCCCAAAGTAGAGCAGAAGGAATACTTCCTACATATCCTACAAGGCCAGCTCTACCTTGATATTAAATTCAGGTAAAAACATTACAAAAAAATATATTAATATATAGGCCAATATCTCCCATGAACATAGATGTAAAATTGCTCAACAAAATATTACCAAATTGAATCCAATGATGTATAAGAAATCTCACAACCAAGTGAAATTTATTCCAGATACACTCAGCTGGTTCAACTTTCAAAAATTAATAATTGTAATTTACCACATCCACAGACCAAAGAAGAAAAACCAATTGATAACGAAACCACATTTGGCAACATCCGACACGCATCCATAACAAAAACTCTTACCAAATAAGGAGTAGAGAGGATCCTTCTCAACTTGATAAAGAACATTTATAAATGGAACTTTACTCTGAGAGTGAGAACAACGTAACCTAAATATTGTACCCTCATACTAATTTGAATAAAGTTAAAAAAAAAGAATATTTACAAAAAACCTACAGCTAACATCACACTTAATGGTAAGAACATGAATGCTTTTTTTCCCCTAACATCAGAAAAAAAGTAAGGATGTCTACTCTCACCATTCCTCTTAAACATTATTCTGGATGTCTTATGCAGGACAATAAAACAGGAAAAGGAAGTAAAAGGTATGCAGAATGGAAAGAAAAAAATAAACAGTATTTGTTTACAGTCAACATGTTTGTTTATGTAGAAAATCCAAAAGAAGCAGGAATAACAAAGAAACAAAAACAAAAACCTGCAACAACTAACAAAATATTATAGCAAGGCTGCAACATATAGGGTAATATAAAAAAAAAAAAAAATCATACATTGGCAATGAACAATTGGCATTTTGAAGTTAAAAATAATACCATTTGCAATAGTACAAACCCAGAAATATTTAGGTATAAATTTAATAAGGTATGCATAGGATCTATCTGTGGAAAGCAACAACATTCTGATGAAAAAATTAAAGACCTTAATAAATGGAAAGATATTCTGTGTTCATGGATTGGAAGATTCAATATTGTTTAGATGTTCTTCCTAATTTGATCTATGGATGCAACACAATCTCAACATTCCAGCAAGCGTTGTTGTAGATATTAATAAGCTGATAAATTTATCTGAAAAGCCAAAAGGTCTTTCCAACACAAATAGTGCATGTTCTCACTTATACGTGAAATCTAAAACAATACAACTTGCATCATGACTACAGTTAATACTAGTGTATTATATACATATATTATAAAATATACATGTTATACTTTGTACTCCATAAATATATACAATTATAAATTTCCCAATTTAAAATATTTTTAAATGTAAATAACTTTAAAGTTCACTTAAATTTGCAGATCATTTTTTTTTAAAACTGCACTGGCCATGTTTCAAATGCTCTCAACAACCCTATGTTAGTTATACAGCACAGGTACAGAATATTTCCACCACCACAGAAAGTTGTTCAGAATCACGCTAGAAAAAAAATCAAGTTCCATTTCAATAACATTCAAGATTAGTTGTGTTGCAATGATTTAAATTCTCTATCAAAGTCTCCCTTATACTAAACGGTTATTTGGAAAATCATAACATGAACAACAGCTTCAAATAATCTTGATATGAAACATTTTGTAAGATCAACGTTAAAACCTTGACGTCCTGAACAAGACGTCTCGTCTAGACGACCAGAGAATACAGTATTACAGATTTAAGCTCCTTCGAACAGTCTCACAAAATTCTCTGTTTGTGGAAACCACATCGGAAAACCTGAATTCTTGTTCTGGCTTTGCAATAAAATATATGTGGTCTTGGGAATTTTACACAACTTTATTGTTTTCCCGTCTGTATAATGAAAATGATAAAACTATACACCAAATTTGCCTGACATATTTTTAGTATCAAATAATGCAAGGTATGTAAAAACAGATGTCTAGAGCATGGTGTTTTTCCAACCTCTGTCAGGGTTTTAGCAGATTCACTGTTACAGATGAAACTAAAATAGAACGAGAGTTTACTATTTTTCATCTACTGGAAAACTTCCTTAGAGTAAATGGAGGTTTCTTGGTAATCCATCTTATCACTAAAAGCATAAATGTACATTTTATATTTTTAACTAGCATGCTGGGTTTTTATTCAACATATATTTTTAGGTTTAATTCTATATATACATTTGGAAATTTTCTATTCCAATTCAGTAACATTTATTCTCAGCATATTTTGTGTAAGGCAGAGAGTACTGACAAGTATAAGAACCGTGAATAAGGGCGGCGCCTGTGGCTCTGTGGGTAGGGCGCCAGCCCCATGTACTGAGGGTGGCAGGTTCAGGCCCAGCCCCGGCCAAACTGCAATAAAAAAATAGCCGGGCATTGTGGCGGGCGCCTGTAGTTCCAGCTACTGGGAGGCTGAGGCAAGAGAATCGCCTAAGCCCAGGAGTTGGAGGTTGCTGTGAGCTGTGACACCACAGCACTCTACTAAGGGTGATGAAGTGAGACTCCTTCTCTACAAAAAAAAAAAAAAAAGAATAGTGAATAAGTTGCTTAACATCTCTTCCTTCCTGGATCTTATTATAGATAAAAAAGATAAGGAAAAATCACTCTGATAAATTAAAAATAAAATAAAAAATTGAAAATATGATAAATTCTCTAAAAGATTAAAGATGCAGTGCTCCTGGGAGGAACAAATTCCTTCCCAGTCGAAGTCTGAGGACTAGGAGACCTCCAGGGCTTAAGTCGCATCTCTAGGCTGTGCACTTAGTAGGTGTTCAATAACCATAACATTTGCTAACTCTACAGAAGCAAGCTTTCATATAGAAAGTAGAGTATGCTTTGGAATCTTGTACGATGGCTGCAGACCTGGGCTTTGGCACCCATTAACTGTGAACCCTCAGACGAAGTCCCCAATTGTTCTGAATCTAATCTATATGATGTGGGTTGTGATGCCTACCTTGCAGTTTTCTAAATTGTAAAATGACGCAGTGCCCATAGCTCAGTGGGTAGGGCACCAGCCACATACACCAATGCTGGAGGGTTCGAGAACCCTCCAGTTAAAAAACAACAAAGACAACTGCAACAGAAAAATAGCTAGGTGTTGTGGCTGTAGTCCCAGCTACTTGGGAGGCTGAGGCAAGAGCATCACTTAAGCCCAAGAGTTGGAGGTTGCTGTGAGCTGTGATGCCATAGCACTCTACTGAGGGCAACATAGTGAGACTCTGTCTCAATAAAAAAAATTAATAAATAAAATAAATTGTAAAATGAGGATAAGAACCCTGTAGAGTTGCTTTAAGCATGAAATAAAATAAGGTATAAGAAACATTCAGCCTGGTGTCCAAACAATGGTAAGTACTAATATCTTGAATACAGATACAGATGATGGATTTATCTTGAAATTTGACAAAGATTTGTAACTGTTCTAAATAGGTTGGGACAGAGCTGGTGCATTTAGAGGGAAGGGACAATTATGTGGAGATGTGACAGTGCAAGGTATGGCAGAGTAAAAGTGAAAAGGATCAGTTTGAAATAAAAATATCTCCCAGAGATAATACTGGGAAAGTAGATAGAAGGCAGATTATGCCCTCAGCCTTAACTGTCAGATTAAGGAGTTCGTATTTTACATAAGCAGGAAGTAATGAAATCAAATCTCAGCTTCAGTATCACCCTATGGGGGCATCTGCATATTCAATTTAAGTAATGATTTAAATTTCTGTTATTTTTCCCTTAGCTAGTGGAATTACAGATACTTAAATCTTTTGTTTAATTACTCTATATAGGTAAACATGTATTTCAATATAAAGAGGAAGCCCTTGGCCGAATTTTAAATCTTAATCTTTATCTTAAAGTAGAGAATCCATATTAGGAAAAATGGCCTTAGACTGTTTATATAATAAAGTCAAGGCCCAGAGAAATGATATGACATTCTAAGTTTGTGGGCTCAGTTAGTAGCACAGCCAGGATGAAACTCCATGCTGTGTTCTTTCCATGTATAATTTCAAGTTCAAACACATCCCAAAAAATGAGAAAAAGTTTAAGACGTACAGGAAATAGTTATGGTTCACTCACCTGGAGCTTCTCTTTTAAAATATTTTGTAGCAATCATAGATAAACAAATGCAGGTCCAAATATATGTAACACTTCAAAGATTCCATCAGGCCCTTGAGAGGTCCTTGGAGAGTTGAAGTTGGTGAGTTCTAGTGCAAAGGGATTATTAGCAGAGTGGGAGGTAAAAATGTCAGGCCTGGGGCAGGTGAACCCCTGAGCTCTTCAAAGCCAAATGTCACTGGGGAACACACCCAGGCCTGAAAGAGCAGTGACCCAAGTAAGATACCATGTAGTATAAATTAACTGCTCTCCCTCAATACCCAGCAACAGCCCCATAATTCAAAGATTAAATTTTTAATTCTTTAACTCCAAAATTCTTTTTTTCCTATCTTTCTCTTCTATTTCACATTCACACCAAACTGCTACTATGTGGGTTAGAGATTTAAATGCAAAAGGCTGCACAGTGAGAAAGAGTCCAGCCAACTATTTCACAGCTACACCTCACGTTGACTTTATTGTTCCCTTCTAAATGCTTTTGGCACAACTTTTCTTGGCAAAGATTTAAAAGGCATATTAATAAGGTGAATTATATGCTACACAAAATCCTGCAATCTGTTGCTGCCTTAGAAATACCTCTGAAAGGGTGGCACCTGTGGCTCAAGGGGTAGGGCACCTACCCCATATATCAGAGGTGCTGGGTTCAAACCCAGCCCTGACCAAAAATTGCACAAAAAAAAAAACAAAACCCTGAGAGATATGTAAATTCTACTGTATGCTTTGTATATACTAATTATGAGAAAATGTACACAGTGTAGGTATATAAATATTTGTCAATTTTTATAACACTTTCAAGTGAACTTTCTAAGATTCTAATTTTAATATACATTTTTAATTATTATTAAGAATAAACACTTTTTTTTGCCTTTCAAAAATTCTTCCATCACTTTCATGTTGGTAATAATGTCCTTTGCTTTTTGCTCCTATTTGCCATATCTTGTAGTGTTTGTTAATTTGTGAGCTGTTTACCAAAAATAGTATCACTATTTATATTATATTAAAAAACATGTCTTATATGTGCACAAGTATTTATAAACAGCTATATGTGCACTTACAATTTACAAACATTGTTATGTTCTTAACTGTCAGCATTCAAGAACCACTCTTTTTGCTTTTATTTATTTATTTTATTTATTTATTTTATTATTTTTTTTTAAGACGGAGTTTCAAGCTGTCACCCTAGGTAGAGTGCTATGGCATCACAGCTCACAGCAACTTCAAACTCTTGGGCTTAATCAATTCTCTGGCCTCAGCCTCCCAAGTACCTGGGACTACAGGCACCTGCCACAACGCCCTGCTATTTTTTGGTTGTAGTTGTCATTGTTGTTTAGCAGGCCTGGGTTGGATTTGAACCCACCAGCTCTAGTGTATGTGGCTAGCGCTCTAGCCACTGAGCTACAAGCACCAAGCCTCTTTTTGTTTTTAAATCTATTCCATAGTCTGTCTTTTATGTTTAGAAATACCTGACCCATTCTACTGCCTGTACTATATCACCTATATTTTTTTTTTAAATTTTTTCATTTATTTTTTAATCTTCCATTTAAATCTTAAATAATCTGGGATTTTCTTAATTAAGATAATTAAAATTAATTTTAGTTTATTAAAAAACTACATTTCTGAGCTCTGCTTTTTGTGTAAATTAGCCCTTTTTTCCTTCATATTTTTACAAGAGCTATTTTTATAAATCATATGCTAAACTTTTTTGTGTATATAAAGATTTATTTCAAGAATGTTGATTTTATCTCATTGATAATTCTGTCAATTCTCTTCCCAGTATGACCTACTTTTACATATTTTTAAATAATATGCTTGTTTTACCTGTTCAAAATTAGCTATAAATCCAGAAAATACTAGATAATAATAGTGATAGCAAATACCTTTGTTCTTGCATCTCTCATTTTAATCTAACTATAGCTTTTTCCTTGGTGAGGTAAAGTCTTTTTATTACTCGATTGTTAAAAATTTGGAAGAGTTTTGGTTGTAATTGCTTTGTCTTAAATCAAGAACTGGAGAAATGCAACGCATCTATTGAGATTATCAAGACTTTCTCATGGGATCAATGTATATGAATTAAATTTTGATAAATTCCTTAGTTAAAGTAATTGTAAATTTTCGGGATGAGATTTCAATGTGCCATTGCTTTGGTTTATTGGTATTAGTTTTAAGACTTTCACATCTATATTCACTGGTGAAATCAGTTTTCAGATTTTGCTTTTTATGCTGTCTTGGTCTTTGATGTCAGAATTATACCTAATAAATAAGGTACCATCTCAAGTTTTTTTAGGTGCTAGAAAATTTACTGTCCTAGGACACTACAAACTCCACTGTAGCCTCACATCCTGCTTGCCCTGAGCCTATACATAGCCACAGGGAAAGCTTAGAGTCATTTGAGGTCTTTTCTTAGTAGGTACGCTACTAAGTCATTTGGGGTATTTCTAGTAGGTATGCTGCCCTAGACCTATGCATGGATTTCAAAATTCTCCTGTATCACAGCATTATGAATGCCCTAATTTCCTAAAGCCTCTTCTTATAGGCTTTTCCTCAATTGTAATCTTTTCCCCCAGGTGAAGATGGGTTGTTCATTTGTTTTACAATGGTTTCTTTTTTTTCTTTTTTTTTTTTTTTTATTAAATCTTAGCTGTGTACATTAATGCGATCATGGGGCACCATGCACTGGTTTTATAGATCGTTTGACACATTTTCATAATACTGGTTAAAAGAGACTTCCTGGCATTTTCTTAGTTATTGTGTTAAGACATTTACATTCTACATTTACTAAGTTTCACATATACCCTTGTAAGTCCATACTGCATTTCTGTCTCCTCACTGGGCATTCAATCATATGGTTCCCCAAGAGATTCCTTATCTTCTCTGAAAACTTGTCCCCCCTTCTCTAGAGCTACCTTGGAGAATGATTTCACCTTTACTTAGATTCACCATATGATTCTTTGTCCACCTCTATATTAGCATCCAATTGATTAATGAGCAAATTCTATAGATTCTGGTTATTAAAATGACCCCAAATATGTCCTCCTGTTACTCTCCCACCACAATGCCATACTGGATCATAGTAATGGTTCTATAAAAGTTTTCTTTAACTCCTAAAGAATCCTTTTACTGCCACAGTAACTGTCTCATTTACCTATGTCACCCTATTGCTTCAAATTTTTCCATGGTTCTCCATCAGTAACATTCAAGCATTCAAAGTAAAAGCTGTATATTAGCTATGCACCAATTCATGCCCACATAGGGTCCAACGTAATAGCATCAATCATATCTACAACTTTATGTGCAACTCCAGGTGTGAGTCTTTACTTGTTTTTGTGTATAAGATTCATTTAAAAAATGCATCTCTAAAAAACTCATGATTTGATAGTCAATCGCCAGTAATTTTTAGGTGTGAATGTTGTACAAAGTTAAAAAGGATAAACCAGGCCTGATGACTCACACCTGTAATCTATCACTCTGAAAGGCATCACCTGAGCTCAGGAGTTCATGCCCAGCTTGAGCAAGAGCAAGACCTCATCTCTACTAAAAATAGACAAACTAGCCAAGTGTTGTGGCCCATGCCTATAGTCCCACCTACTCAGGAGGCTGAGGCAAGGGGATTGCTAAAGCCCAAGAGTTTGAGGTTGCTGTGAGGACTCTACTCAAGTGAGAGAATGATTCTGTCTCAATAAATAAATAAATAAAGTTAAAAGGATAATTTGGTGATTCACTCAATATCCAGTGGATCTTTCTGGATTCAGGATTCCCAGCATGGCATACTGTAGACACTCTTAATGATTTACTTTTCAGAGTATTATTTTTAAGACTAAATTATTTCAGTCTTAAAAAGTCTATCTTTTTAACATAAAGCATTACAATTTAAACACTTGAAACTGTAAAACAGTAAAAGCATCATCATGGTAGAATTATGGCTATAAAGTATTTATAATTTAATATATTATAATCAAGGTATATACTTGAAATACTCAATTTTGCCAATATTTTCAACATTCATATTGTCTTAAAAATAACATTTTAAGCAAAATAATTTAATTTTATTTTGAGTTTTTGAGGTAGTTTCAAAGAAGCTAAAGCAACAAAATGGGACATTACCTTAAACTAGGAAATTCATTTTAGTTTTCTTTCCAAATTATGAAATATATGAATTGTGGTTTAGATTATAAAAAGATAACTTTGGATAACTTTAGTTTAGGTTATAAAAAGATAACTTTGGATAATTTTGAAAATGAGTTTTTCCTGAATAGTGATTTAAATGACTTAATGACGATCACATTCATGTTATTGACTTTGTCATACATTTTTCTCTATAATTTCTGGTACTACATGCAGGTATTCCCACACCCTACATGGGACTTAAAGCAACCTGGGCATCACTTGAACTTCTAATCTGTTTCTCTTTAATGCAGGCTATTAAACTGTGCCTCACTAGGATGTGTGACTAAGTTCTTCTTGACTCACAACTATATATTCCAATCAGGTTTTAAAGTTGTTATGCTTCACAAGCATTTCAACAGCTAGAATATTATGTTTCCAAAAACATACAACGATTTTTATGAAACATGTAGACTGTATCAATGAACCTGCCTTTGACACCAAATGTAAGAGACTACGGTCACCTGTGTGATATCATTTTTTAATTTTTTTTAAAAAAGTTCAGATTAATATGAAGGTATAAATGATTAGGTTACATTGTTTGTGATTCTAAGGTAAAGTTCAAGTTGTTGTTGAGGGAGTTGAGCCTTTCATCCTGGGGGCATGCTATACATCCTCACAATGTGTCCATCAGGTGAGAACTTAACCAGACCCCCTCCATCCTCTTCTTTCCCCTTTTCCTCCTCTCTCCTCCCCCCACTTGAATATACTTGTGTTATTCTCCCATATGGGCATGTAGTTGTTTTCCTATTAGATTCATATTAGTATTGAGTACACTGAATAGTTGTATTTCCATTTTCATGGTATTTACAAAGAAGAATGTGTTTCAGCTCCATCTAGGTAAACACAAAAGATGTAAGTCATCATCTTCTTTTATAGCTGAATAGTATTCTATGGTCTATGTATACCACAGTTTATTGATCCATTCATAGGTTGATGGGCACTTGGATTGCTTCCATGTCTTGGCAATTATGAATTGAGCTGCAATAAACATTCTAATGCAGAAGTCCTTGTGATAAAATGATTTATTTTCTTCTGGGTAGATTCTTGGTAATTGAATTGTGGGGTCAAATGGAATGTCTACATTTAGCTCTTTGAGGATTCTCTACACTTCTTTCCATAAATACTGTATCAGTTTGCTATCTCACAGTGTAAAAGTGATCCCTTTTCTCAGTATCCACACCAACATTTGCAGCTTAGAGATTTTGTGATATGGACTATTCTCACTGGGCTTGGGTATCTCAAGGTGGTTTTGATTGCATTTCTCTGAGGGTTAAGGACAATGAGCAGTTTTTCATGTGTTTGTTGGCCATTCGCCTGACCTCATCAGAGAAGGATCTGCTCATGGCTCTTGTTTGAGGGTTGTTTGTTCTTTTCTTGCTCATTAGTTTGAGTTCTCAGCATGTTCTAGTTATCAGTACTTTGTCAGATTCATACCATGGAAATATCTTTTCCCATTCTGAAGGTTGTCTGTTTGCTTTGATTATTGTGTCCTTAGCTGTGCAGAAGCTTTTTAGCTTAATTAAGTCCCATTTATTTATTTTCGTTGATGTTGCCATTGTTCATGCCATCTTCTTCATAAAATCTTTCCCCAGGCCGACATCATCAAGAATTTTTCTTGTGCTTTCCTTGAGAATTTTTATTGCCTCATGCCTTATATTTAAATATTTTATCCATCATGAGTCAATTTTTGTAAGTGGAACAGGTACTCAGAGTCAGAGTTATGAAGAAGTGAAGCATTACAGAGCATTAGTGAATAAAAAATGTGAGGCAAAATCTTCCATCTAGATTCCCAAACCCCACCCTTGCCACATTCACATCACTCTTTGAAAAAAGATCAAAATATACTAAACATGAGCTAACACAATGATACTCTCACATAGCTAGAAACTGGTAACCCTACTCTTCAGTACTTCACTCAGCTGCCCTCTCCAGTGATATCACATAACATCAAAACATTATAAAACAGGAAAAAATGGCACTGGAGAAGGCAGCTGAGTGAAGTACTGAGGGGTGATATAGATATAGATAGATACAGATATATACCCCTACCTAGTCTCTATCTCTATTGCTGTATTGAGAGAAATAGCAAGAAGGTTAAGAAGAAAGAGAAAATAGAAAGACAGAGGGAGAGAATAAATGGGAGGCAAATAATTCCCCCAAAAGGGAGCTTGAAATGTACTTTCACCTGTGATAGAAGATTTATTACAATACTGAGAGATCTTAAGTGTAGCAGCCCATATAGCCTATGGCTAGGAAGAGTGAGAGTTATAAGAAATTCCTTATAGCTCAATTGAACACCTTAGTGAAAAGGGCATCAAGAGAGGGGTTTAGCTCGCCTAATAAGCATGAGAGCTCACAAGATGAGAGCAGTGGTGAATTGGCAGTCTCTACACCGGTGGTGTTGAGAGGCATGAGATCAGCCTTATATTAGGCTGGAGGAGAAGGCAGTGGGGAGCATGCGCATTCTATCATGTACTTGCTTACTTTGACTCTATCTCCTCTCCTACCTGCTGAAGATTACCAAGGTCTATTAAAGACTAAGATCTATCTATTCTAAGACTGCTTCTCTCTCTCTCTGTATCTGTCTCTTTTTCTGTCTCAAGTATATAGCCCTCAGGCACCTAAGAGAAATTGTTCCTGAGCAAGGTAGCTTAGCAGTCCACGTCCAGAACCTAGTTAAGCCAGTGGAGACCTGGCCAGTCCTGGGGCCTGATGAGTGGTGTCAGAAGTAAGATGTGACAAATGGTGTAGTCAGCAGGATAAAGAACAAACCATTGAGATCTAGTAGATGCAGGCCGAAGGGGGAATAAGCTAAGAAATGAAAGAGAAATAGAAATATTTAGAGGGAAAAAGAAATACCTAAGAAAGAGCCAACAACATATAAGCAATCAAGTCCACTTTGAATCATCTTTCTGTATCCAAACATGTCTTCTATATGACAATTACAAAACATTTACAAATTAAAGGGAGGACAATGCACTCTAGATTAGTTACACTGTAGTTTTAATCAGAGTTGCAGTTCTCAGGACCAGTGCTAACTTGCTTCAGACTGCTTGAGATTTGGGTAAGTTTAGCACTGAACTGTGTTCATAAATTGCATTTATAAAAAATATTTTATATTTTACTAAAGAAATTAGAATGAGAGAAAGACATAAACTGGTTAACCCAGCTCCCATTCTAGAATGTAAGAAAATAATGGTCTAATACAACCAAGTAAGGGCAATTTGTTCATTGTTCAAAGAATTAATGTTATCTTCTGTGTTCCTTAACTATTGTATTTTTATATTTTTATCTTTCCTTTGTAATATCTGCAAAACTTTTCTATAAATTTGTTTCTAAATATAGGACAAAATTTTAAGCAAATAAATCTGTGCCTAATAGCTGTTGTACCATGTTTTGACCAAATTTGTACTGACTGTGATTTGAATTATTCATAACCTCCCTTGCTTTCATTTCCCCAAACATTTGAGAGATAATTATAATTGTTATTCAAAATATTGCAGTTAATATTATTGTTTATTAACCATTATAGTGAATTATATTTACAAAGCTGTTTAGCCACATGATTCTACTTCATCTTCACTCAAGTTCATTGAGGTGGATAAGGATTATTATTTTCCTTTTACACAAAATGTACCAGAGGCTAGGAAAGATTAAATAACTCGGGTCAATTTTTCAGAAACAGAATGAAGCTTTAATAACTGAACTAGGGACAATGAGGCACTGACCGTGTGCTGTTATAAAAAGAGTCAGAGAAACTTAAATTAAGAGCCAGCCTTTGAAAGTTAATGGCTATCAGAGCTTGGTCAAGTAATTAAACCCTATGAGCCTCAGTTTCATTGACTGCCAAATAGAGATAACAATAACTACCTCACAAAAGTGTTGTGAATGTGGAAATACTAAAATCATTTAAATAGCAAAGGTGTGGAGCCTACAATGACCTGAAGTCATATTATCATCCCTGCTCTTCCTATAGAACACATGGTAGTATGTGTTTTCTTGACATGGACATAATTTGCATGTCAGGCTGCTCCGTGTGGGGTCCCCTTCCCTCCCAACACTGAGGTTTTAATCAAATAAGCCTAGAAGAAAAACTCTTGGCTTTTACAAATTTATAATAGAAGAACAACTTTTATGGAAACAGGCTGCCAAGCAATCTATAACTAGATGGGTGGAGGTAAATTCTCAAAAAATGTGTTTATGCCAAAAAGTTATAACAACAAACTAGGGTGGGTCTTAGACATATTGAGGTTTAAGACAACGGGATGATTCCTGATTCCACAGATGCTCACAGAGACACCCAGAGTGGACCAAGCAAAGAAACTTAGCAGGGTCGTTGGACCTTAAGTCATTAATGGCAAAGTCATACATACCAGCTTGATGGAGAAGCCATTCTGGTCTGAGGGGTCTAGAGAAGCTATTATATCAAACTTGGAGCTGATGAGAGTATTAACTCTTCCAATAGCTTAAATGTTGCTGAAGAAATATGAAACATACTCTTGAGTGGTTTTTTTTCTTTTAATAAAATGTTAAAATCCTAGGTAGACATTTGTGTCCAACATATTTTAAGGAAGAGCTATTGCCTTTCTCCCTAGGTATCTAAAATAAAATATTTCACTTTTTTTTTTTTTTGGCTGGGGCTGGGTTTGAACCCACCACCTCTGGTGTATGGGCCCGGGGCCCTACTCCTTAAGCCACAGGCACAACCCTACACATTTCTGAAACATAAAAAAAGATGATTGGTAAGTACTTTGGACGCAATGACAAAAGTGTTTCTCATTTACAATTAAATTTCTCATAAGCAATTAATATTGAAAAGCCAGCAAACAGCAGAGGACTAAAATTGTCAGAAGGTGCACATTCAATGAAAGGGAACCATCACTAATTCACACCATGTCAGTAAAGTAAAAATTTCCCATAGTAATGGCCCAGATATTCATCAAAAGTAACAGAAGAAGAATGTGAAAGTAATATTATTTTGATATTATAAAGAAGTTTTTCAGGTAGAATTGGAAATCTTGAACTGAAGGACATTAAATTGACTTTCCCAGATCTTAGCTTTTATTGCTTTTTTTTTTTTTTTAAGAAAATAATAAAATTTATAAAAATAAACCTTTACTCTTCCTTAATGTTATTTTTCCATATGCATTGCCTGCTCTAGATATGGCTTTAGGAATTATAATCCTATAATTCATTTGTATGTTTTTTTTTATTATTAAGTCTTTTGTACATAGATCATAAATACATTTATGCCAATTTCAGTGTGTTGATTATTTGTACAAATTGGAGTGCTTACATCATACTAATCAGTTTTCTAAATTTTGAATGAATATAAAAGTATATACAGCTAGGTTACATCATTTGTATTAGTTAAGTAAAGTCCAAGTTTTAGTTGAGCTCTTCACCCAGGAAGTGTGCCATTGTATCTGTTAGGTGAGAGCTTACCAAACCCCCTCGCCACTCCTCCTCCCTCCTTGCTTCTTGAATGTAACTGTGTTTTTCTCTTATGTAGGCCTGTAGTTGTTCATCTACTAGTTTCATATTAGTGTTGAATACTTTGGATGGTGCTCTTTTATTCTTGTGCTACTTTACTGACGAGGATGTTCTCCACATCCTTCAGGTAAATACAAACGATGTATTCTGAAGATAATTATCATTCCTCCATCTTCTCTTATGGCTGAATAGTACTGCCTAGTATACATATGCCACAGTGTACTGACTCATTAATGAGTTGATGGGCGCTTGGGTTTCCTCATCTTTGCAATTGTGAACTGAGCTGCTATAAACAGTACTTTTTAAATTTTCTTCTGAGTAAATACCTAGTAATAGGATTGTGGGATCAAATGGAAAGTCTACTTTTAGCTCTCTGAAGATTTTCCTTACTTCTTTCCAAAAAGGCTGTATTAGTTTGCAATCTAACAAATAGTGCATAAGTATTCCTCCCTCTCTGCACCCTCACCAGCATCTGCAGCTTTGGGACTTTGTGATGTGGGCTATTCTCACTGGGGATAGGTCGTATCTCAAGGCAGATTGGCATTTCTCTGATATTAGGAACAATGCACATTTTTTCACGTATGTGTTCTGTATTCTTCAGAGAATATTCTGTCCATGTCTCTTGCCCAGTGATAAATGGGGTTGTCTGCTCTTTTCTTGCTCATTTGCTTGAGATCTTTGTAGATTCTGCTTATTAGTTTTTTGTCAGATTAATGACATGGGAATATATTCTCCCATTCTGAAAGTTGTCTCTATACTTTAATTTTTGTGTTTTTAGCTGGGCAGAAGCTTTTTAACTTGATCAGGTTCCATTTATTTTTGTTGTTGTTGCAATTGCCAATGGGATTTTCTTTATAAAACTATTCCCCAGGCTGATACTGTTAAGAGTTTTTCCCACACTTTCTTTTAGCGTATTCATTTGTATGTTGAGTCCCTACTATCTTCTCTGGTATATTACCTTGTGCCATTATTTAATTAAAGTAAAGTATATATATAGAAAATTGACATAATAAAACACCCAGAGGAGTAAGCAACTCACTTTAAAGCGAAAAGCATTTGGACTCAGCTGTACAAAGGAAAGTAATCTCTTTCAGTGAAAACAAACACCACAGGCATGGGGAATGATAGTTATCTTCAGAAACAACCCAAATACATTTGAATTTGAAAGGTTGGAAACATTCAGAGCCTCTTTCTTATTTACACAGGGACAAAAATTACTAATAATGAAGATAATTTAAATTAGCTTGATTCCTTAAAGAAAGTTGTTCAAGATTTTTTACATGTTTTAGAAAAGACAAAGTGGACAATATAGAAGCAGAGAATAAAATTATATGTCTGTAAGTGTCCTGTTGCAAGAATTAGGTTAGCAGTCACAATATTTCTAGCAGCAATCAGGAAAATATATATGTCCTGTATATACACACACTCATACTAAACTGAGCCTCTTTGTTCTTTGCAAATGAATTTTTAATTTGTTCAAAGAGTAGTTTCCAACACAATGTAATGCATCTGCAACAAGGTGTAGAATCAGGTTATATGTGAGCATGTTCCTCAGGTATTAACTAAGAGACTGTTAAGCAATCTATATTGTACCTTTGGATTCTAAAATAGGATTAGAGATTTAAGAATATGATTAGCTTCACAATTGAACACAATGTAAGGGTATTGACACATCTTATGAGTACAGGACATAACTACAAGAGGGACACTATCTAACATATGCAAATATTGTAACCTAATTGTTTGTACCCTCATATTAACCTGAAATTAAAAAATAAAAGAATATGACTAGCAAATAGCAAACATATTACAGAATTTAAAAGTTAATCAATCTCATTCTTTGATGTTAGTTCTGGAATGGGTCCTACATAGTCAAACTTGATTGAAAGAGTAGTAGTTTCATTTTAAAAATAAAACATACATTGAAATTCAATATGATTGTGAATGTTGTCTTGACTAATTACATTCCTTAGAATGCAATTATGAAATTGGACATTATAGCTTTCTTTTCCCAAAACAGAAATAGAAAGCTATAACGTCCTTTTTCTTTGACATCAGGAAATGGATGCATCTGGAGAATGGGATCATATTCTAGAATCAAGATGCACCAAAATAAATATGTGTACCTATCTAGTGTTAAAGATTTTGACATAGCCCTCTATATTTTGTACTGTTTATCATGCTACTTTGGAATTAATATTAAGAATAAAGTTCATATATTTTAAAATAATGAAGTCCCTCTTGAAAGTTAAGAGAGAGAGTCTGAAGTATTGCATCATATGAGAAAAAAAATCACAGGAGAAAAACAACTCTTTTATCCATTTCCACTTGGAAACACATTTCATCACTCTAAATTTCAGTCTAAACTTGTGCTAACTAAAATATTAGAGAAAGATTGACACTCCAAAATAGTGTTTTCTACATTATAATCTGATGGAGCATCGCAGGTCCTGCTTTTCTTCATGCCCACTGCTCTCCATCCCCTTCCAGATTCCCCCTCTTCTTCTAAACACTTTTAGCAAACAGGAATCAGGGCAACAATGAGCCAGAACGAAAGAGAGGAAATATACTGAGTAATGGCTAAAACAATAATACTAACATTCACAATTTAATCTTGTGTAATAGGCATAGGATACAAATCATAGTATTTGGAAGATTAAGTAGTAAAAAGAATATAAATGGTTTATCATTTAATATCTCATTTAACAGATGAGAATACTGAATGTAGAAAGATTCAGTGATGTGCCCAAGATTCCACAACTAGAAAGCCAACTACCAAACTCTGGTAATATGACTCAAAAATTGCCACTATTCATTTGAAAATATCACAATCAATTTTTTTAACTATCTGAACATAGTAGGTTGGTTTAAAAATGATTTAACACAGCCTACATTTTTTTTGCCCTCTCTGTTATGTGGTATATTCTGGTATCCTAAAAGAATTCCAAGAAGTTTCTTTTTAAGGAAAAACAAACGTAAGTAGGAGATCTCTGGTTTCTAGTCCAATATGCAAGAAGTTTAGAAGTCACCACTCCATTCTAACAAAAACTGAAAACTGAACATACTGAAAAATTAACATCTCTTCAGACCTGTAATTGAAGTGAGTTTATAGGAAAAATTGCTGCCCACCAAAATTTTAAGTTACAGAAGCAAATGAGGAGAATAACAGCTTATGGGAGTATAATAGAAATACCTATGGGAACCAGTGTTGGCATAGAAAAATCTCAATTGATAAATTGCCAAAGGCTGAGGGTGAGCAAGTCTGAGAGAAAAAAAATCCAGAGACACCCAATCATCAGAGTAGGTCCTTACACTTCTGTGAATTTTATCTCTTGGAGACCTACCAGGTTCTTACAATAAATAGCAGAGAAAAATCCACTCATGTTCCTGGCAGATGGAGAAAAAAAGAAATTATCATAAAATACCTCAGAGTATTCTATTCTTCTTAACAAGCCCTGTCCTCAGGAGAAACTGTTTAACCAGAGCCTAATCTACTGGGGTTTTATAAGAATCTAACTGACCTGGAGGAAAGGAAATATTAAACTCCAGATGACTCCAGCCTTCCACATGAAAGAAGGAAACTACCTAATTCCAGCCCAGTCTAGCAATCCTGTCCCACATAAGAGGTGAAAGTGAGAAACTGAGGATAAATAGTGAAACTTGCAGTCAAGAGGCACAGCCTTACTAAAAGCCTGAGAACTAACCATGGGGATATAAAACACTCCCCTTCTCCTTTACCTTAACACAACCTTATTACAGTCTAATTTATAACAGCTTCTTTTACTCAGTACATCATGTCTGGCTATCAAAAAAAAAAAAAAAAAGAAAAAAATACTGGCCTGGCAACCTGTGGCTCCCACCTGTAATCCTAGCACTCTGACAGGCCAAGGCAGGAGGATCCCTTGAGCTCAAGAGTTAGAAACCAGATGGAGAAAGAGTGAGACACGGTCACTACTAAAAATAGAAAAATTAGCTGGGTATTGTGGCAGGAGCCTGAGGTCCCAGCTACTCAAGAGGCTGAGGCAAGAGGATCACTGGAGGCCATGAGTGAGATTGCTGTGAGCTAAGCTGATGCCATGGCACTCTAGTCTGGGTAACAGAGTGATACTCTATCTCCCCCCCCCCAAAAAAAAAAAATACAAAAAAGCCAAACAACATCATTTGAAGAGACAACAAATGTATCAACAAAAACTCAGATATGGCAGAAACTTTGGAAATATCAGGCCATAAATTTAAAACAAATATTATTAATATGCTATGGACTCTAATGTACAAAGTAGACAGTATGCAAGAACAGATGGGCAATGGGAGTAGAGAGGTAGAAGTTATAACAAAGAATCAAAAAGAAATATGAGTAAACAAATGATAGAAATGAAGACTACTTATGATGGGAATGCTAACAGGAGAAGAAAGAAAAAGAATAAAAAGGAACAGAAGTAATATGTAAAACAATGGCTGAGAATTTCTCCAAATTCAAGTCAGCTAACAAACTGTAAGTCTTGGAAGCACAGCGAACACCAACCAGGACAACTATATTTAAAATCCCAAAAAGCAAAGTTATTAAAAACTCCTAAAGTAAGAGTCAGAGGAAAGAATATCTTACCTATAGAGCAAAGATAATAATTATACCTGACTTCTTTTGAGAAACTATACAAAGAGTAGAGTTAAATAATTAAAGTGTTGAGAGAGAAAATGAAAGCAACAGCAAAACAAAAACCTCATGAATCTACAATTCTGTACTGTGCAAAATTATCCTTCAAAAGTGAAGGAGAAATAAAGAATTTCTCAGAAGAAAAAAATGAGAGAAATGTTCATCAATAGACCTTCCTTGCAAGAAACATTAAAAGATTTTCTGTAGAGAACAGACACAGTGTATAGATCAGAAACCCAGATCCACATAAATAAAGGATGAACACTGAAGAAGAAACAGGTGAATACAAAAAAAAAGTTTAATTTTGAAGATACTTTTTATTCTTAATTGTTCTAATAGAAGTTTGTTCAGTTTGTTCAGCTTTCCACAGAGGCTTCCGTCCAGAAGGGGAGTTAAAGGACAGAAATTGAGCAAGTAACCTGATGGATTAGAGCTGCACCAAGAGAGAAGGTTGAAGAACGCACATCAACCCTGCTAAGGCAAGCTGCAAGCCCAAGGATACAAACAAAAGGTACAAAATCCATCACCAAGCAGATGGGAGTCCCCTCCCCCATGAGAATGGCTAACTGTATTGTGAATACAAACTACCTGGGAGCAGCAAAGACAGAGCCTGAGGCACAGGTTCTGTGAACTCAAAACAGCTTCTCTTCTGCAGGGGAATTTAGCTGGAACAGAAACAAATTCTGCAGAGTTGTTCTGTTCTGTCAGTAACATCAATCAAGGGCAGGGCTGGAACTGAGTGAACAGCCCAAGCCTCCATTAAACACCCGAAGTTGTCAGGTCTCCCCCTGCTGGACAGTGGCAGAGAGCAGCAGCCTGGCTGAGGAGACATAGATCTCCTTGTGATTCAGGCAGGTGCAAACCCCTGGAGTATCTGCTCATTGGAGGTAACTGGGTCACAGCCCTGTGGGGTTATCAGTGACTAGGTGTGACAGAGGTGCAAGGTGTGGAAGGAGGCATCAACCCTCCCAGACTAATCTATTTGATGGGAGCACTGGAGCAAGTCATATTTGAGTTGAGTTGTCAGCAGGCCCCTGCGATCTAGTTGTCAGAAACCTTTTAAACTCTCCCACCTGAGACAGGTGCTCACTGACACAATTGATTTGGACCTCTTGAACTGGGCCAGTCGCCCGAGGATTATGCAAGTGGTACCCTGGGTGTGTGGTTGTAGGAAAGTTTGATTTTCCTTTTCTAATTGTTGCCTGTGGGGGACAGGGTGACGTAATTGCTAGTATTTCTCCACAGTTGAGCCTTTAACTCAGAGTAACTGATTCACTAGAGTCAGACAGACACCAGCTAAAAACAAGACAGAACAACTTATCCCCACCACACCAAACAGGGCCCCAGTTTCTCAGGCTGTTGCACTGTACAGATCCTTTTCAAATCTTCAGGAGAAAAGGTACAGACACCACTCCCAGCTTTTGGGCAAAGGGTTGCTTAATCACTACTCCTAGAGCCCCAAACCCAACTTTTTTATCCACTCATCTAGTCAAACTATGTAAAACAATCTTGGTGCAAAACCAGAGGAAAAACTCTGATAACATGAATAACCAGAGTAGATCAACCCTCCCCCCCCCAAGGAAAGATATGGCAGACATAACTGAAGATCCCATTCATAAACACAATCTGGCCAAGATGTCAGAAATCGAGTTCAGAGCTTGGGTTGCAAACAAGATTAATAGAATGGAGGAAAAGTGGGAATTGGAAATTCGAGGAGAAATTCAAAAGTTGTCTCAAGAATTCAATGAATATAAAGACAAGATCACCAAAGATTTTAACACATTGAAGCAAAAATTTGCAGCCCTCTAAGATCTGAAAAATACAGTAAAATCTCTCAGTAACAGAGTGGAGCAAGCAGAAGAAAGGATTTCTAACACTGAAGACAAAGTTTTTGAATGCTCCCAAACTCTCAAAGAGGAAGAGAAATTGAGAGCAAAAATGGATCGTTCTCTCAGAGAGCTCAGGGATAATTCAAAGAAGGCTAACATCCACTTCATTGGAATTCCTGAACGTGATGAAGTGTCTTCACAAGGCACAGAGGCTTTGAAATATCATCTAACTCCCATATCACAAAATCCCAAGAACAGAGATGTTGGTGTAGATGTGGAGAAAAAGGAACACTTCTACACTTCTGGTGGGAATGCAAATTAATACATTCCTTTTAGAAAGATGTTTGGAGAACACTTAGAAATCTAAAAATAGACCTGCCACTCAATGCTATACTTCCTCTACTAGGTATATACCCAGAAGACCAAAATCACATTATAACAAAGATATTTGTATCAGAATGTTTATTGTAGCCCAATTCATAATTGCTAAGTCATGGAAAAAGCCAAAGTGCCCATTGATCCATGAATGGATTAATAAATTGTGGTATATGTACACCATGGAATATTACACAGCCTTAAAGAAAGATGGAGACTTTGTCTGTTTCATGTTTACATGGATGGAGCTGGAACATATTTTTCTTAGTAAAGTATCTCAAGAATGGAAGAAAAAGTATCCAATGTACTCAGCCCTACTATGAAGCTAATTTATGGCTTTCATATGAAAGCTATAATCCAATTATAACCTAAGAATACGGGAAAGAGGGAGAGGGAGGGGATGGAAGGGCGAGGATGGGCAGAGGTAGGGTGATTGTTGGGATTATACCTATGGTGCATCTTACAAGGGTACATGTGAAACTTAGTAAATGTAGAATATAAATGTCTTAACACAATAACTAAGAAGATGCCAGGAAGGCTATGTTAACCAGTGTGATGAAAATATGTCAAACAGTATATAAAACCAGTGTATGATGCCCCTGATTGCATTAATGTACATAGCTATGATTTAATAATAATTATAAAAAAGAAGTTTGTTGAAATAATA